>CAUYLG010053814.1:0-50871 GCA_963573385.1 Cacajao melanocephalus | reverse complement strand
GAGGCTGGAGAGGAGGGCAGGAGGAACTGTGGCTTGGAGTGGGAGGAGCCTTGGGCTGGGTGTGAGAGAGAAAGCCCAGGCAGAGGGTGTGTGTCTGCCCTAGCCAGCACTGGCCTGCCTGCCTGCCTGCCTGCCTGCCTGGTAGATGTGCCATGAATGTTGTTGACTCTGGGTGTGTGTGTGTGTGCGCGTGTGTGCGTGCACGTGTGAGCACGTGCGCCTGTGCATCCAGTGCCGAGAATCAGTGTCTGTGTCTGATCGGGGCATTCTCTGCTTCAACATAGACAGACTCTCAACCCTAGAGTGAAAACCCAGTGGTTTCACTCTCCATTCTACTGAGGACAGAGGGAGAGAAAAGAAGGGGTCTGCAGTCCAAAGCTCAGTGCATGGATCCCAAACACTCCCATGGGGACTGGAATTGGGAGGGCGAAAGAGGAGAAGGTGAGCATTAGAGAGGCTGAGCTAGGCTGGTGGGCTGGACAGGCATACCCAAAGCACCTTCCCCAGCAATGCTCCCAGGGTGGCCAGGACCTGGGACACAGACTCATGGGTCACGTCACATTTTCCAAACTGGAATTACTCTGCTCTGTCCTCACTGCCTCCTGCGGGCCAGGTGTCCTCCCTCCTGGGAAAGGCCGCTTTTGACAGCCAAAGTCAGGTGAAGAAGAGGGAGTAAAGAAGATGCATGCTGTGGCTATCTCAGGAAAACGGGAGACGGCAATGGGGGTGTGGACAAGCCCTCCCTTTCACTCCAGGGATAGGAAGAGCTGGGAATAGGTACTCCAGGGTCCTGTCCCCAGGTGGCCTAGCTGCTGTTGACTCTGCTTGGTTACCCTGGGAGCAGCTCTCAGCAGTGTGGGAGGGGCAGGTATCAGGGAGTTGGACCCAGGCGTCCAGGCTGGGGTGGGATGGTGCCCTGCCTGTGTGGCAAGGATCCGGCCAAGAGGCTGCAAAGTTAACCCCTCCTTCCCTGCCCTAGTGGAGGCTGGTGGGAGGAGGGCGGGCCCAGTTGTGGTTTGGGAATGTGGCCCTAATTTCCCCCTCCCTCTTCCAGCACATCTGTACTTGGTTTACAGTGAATGAGCCTCCTGTCCTCATGAACCAGGCAAGGGCACCACTCCCTCCCTGGCCGGGCGTTCTGACACAGAACCAGGCACCACCTGTGACATTCTCCCTGCTGGGTATCATCTCTCTGAACTCTTCTTCCCTTCACCTTCTGTAGAGGGGCTTAGGGTTGGTCCCAAAGATCAACAGCTGGAGCTCTGAGACTGTGCATCTAGGTAGCAAATGGGACCAGGGAAGCTAAATCGGAGGACAAAACACTTGGGGTAACCTCTGAAGACAGAGGGAGTCAGAATTCCAACTGTCTCTGCCCTCCCTTTGTCTTGGTTTGTCGGTCTGTCTGCCAGAGTCTTTGTCTCTGGTGGGCGTTTGTCTATCCATCCGTCTTGGTAATTGTAGCTCCTCCCTTCGGGCGGCCTCCTCGTCCCCAGCCGACGACAGCAGCCAAGCAGCGATGCCCAGGAAGACCCGCCCTATACCGGCCCCTCCCCTTGGGATTCCCACTGCCTCCACCCCGCCCCCTCTACCGCCCCTCCCCAGGACCCAGTGACTGGGGTCTGTTCACTGCAGCAGTTTGGAAGTCAAACCAAACAGCAGCAGCAGACTGGGGGACAGGGAAGAGGGGCATTATGAGGGCTTCAGATTCTTCTCCCCACCCTCCACTCCCCAGCTTGCAGCAGAGCCAGCTTTCTGTCCAGAGATTCCAGGAGGAGGCTTGGGAAGAGGGCTTCCCACTCTGGAAACTGGTGGAGGGGGCTCCCTTCATTCCTCTTTCCCTTGGGTCATCCCTATTTCTAGGCTTTGCTCTGTGTGTGGCTGCTCCACTCGGTCACTCTGGCTACTTGGAGAAATGATATCTTGGGGGCCCTAGGACCAGGGTTTTTTTTGCTCCCCTTATCCCAGAGCAAAGACAAAAAGGAGAGATTCTGAGGAGGGGAAAAGGATGCAGATATCTGTCCCACCTGCCCTGAAAGTCATGGGGTAATGACCTATTCAGTGTCCTGATGCTGGGGGGTGGGGGGCAATGGTGAGGGTGAAAATTGCCCCACCCTAGTTTTTACCCTCACCCCCTCCCAACCCTCCAGCATCAGGATACTGAACAGTTCATTTCCCTATGCCCAAATCTGGTAGTGTGGGGATGTCCTATGCCATGCTCAGAGGTGTCTGGCAGATGTCTATGGGGGTGGTGGATTGCAGCCCCCAAGGACATCATTAAGGCATGGAAGTGCTGTCAGGGCTTGGAGACCAGGGCACCCAGGGAGAGCGTGATGAAAACATGTTTTGTACAACATGTGTCCTCTCCTTTCCCTTCCTCCTCTCCTCTCCCACCTCCTCCCCCAAGGCAGGCTCTGTGCCAATGCTGGTGCCAGGCTTGCCTCTGGTGCTTGCTCCACTCTATGCCTTGTACCAGGCCTATTCTGCTGCTTGCCAGCTCGTTGACTCTCCTGGTGAGTGAGTTTGTGTGTGGAAGGTCCTTACCAGCCCCAGTGCTGCCCAGATCCCCACATAGAGTAAGGACTTAATTTTGTAGCTCGGGATTTTAGGATTAGCCTAAACAGCTCTGGGAATTTCTTCCCTGAACAGGCGCCATTCATTAATTTAACAAACCTTTATTAGGCATCTGCTATGTGCAAAGTACTGTGCTAGGTCCTGGAAATACCCAGGTGTGGTCCCTGGCAGGTCTACAGTCTAATGGAGTCAGATGTTAACCAAATAATCCACAAAACTGCAACTAGAATAATCAGTGTAGAAAGGCGTGAGGGACCACGAGAATGGAGCAGAGGAGTATTCTCCCCTGCCAAGGAGGTCAGGAAAGCCTTTGGAGAAAAAATGAGGGGAGATTAGAGAGAAGGAAGAGCAGCAAAATATATGTGCTGCTCAAAAGTATGTGCAAAGGCCCTGGAATTGAGGTCCTGGCTCTCAGCCACTCCGTTCCCCCAAAAAGAAGAGGGGCCTTCCATTCCTGTGACCTGCTTGGATTTCAGTATGCCATAAGGGAAGGATGGTAAGCACCTCCTTGTGGTCATAGCAGGACTCTGAGACACCTGAATGCGTTCATTTCCTCCAGAAAGGGAAACAGAGACAGAGAGGGAAGAGGACTCGCAGGCTGAGACTACTACAGAAAGCCAGGCCCCATGCTGGCAAATCCTCTGGGGTGAGGGATTCCTGCATTTGCCCAGCTGGAGCCTCACCAGACAGAAAGCCTTCTCCTCTGAGCCTGCTTTACCATGCCCCGACTCCCCCGATCCAGTCCTGACCTGTCCCACTCCCTGGAGCTAGCAAGTCTGCCTCCACAGTTACCTGGGGTGTGTGTGAGGCAAGTGCTACAGGTGTCTGCCAGCCAATGTGTGGATAGATGTAGCTATCTGCTTTGCACAGAATCTCCATCCAGCGGATAGGGGGTTCTCTCTCCTCTGTCCACTGGAGAGCTTCCAATTCCTCCTGCCCAAACGCCAAGGTTCTTCCTATCTGAAAAGAAATTGGGAGCCCTTTGAAAGAGGGCTGTGGCCCTCTCTGTGGCTGTGCCTCCTCTAGAGCAAACAAAGAGGTCATGGGACCAATGGGGTTAAGTCCCAGCCTTGCTCTGACCCACTTTCCTCTCTGTGCCCACATCCCCTGGGGCCAGGGTGTTGGGTGGGGCCAGCATGGCACTCCCACACCCACACCTGGGACTTCCCCTGGATGGAAACTCCCAGAACCCAGGCATCCTACTTCCCCTGCCAACTCCTACCAACTGCCTGGGTTCTGTTCAGCTTCAGTTACATCTCCCTGTCTGCCAGCCTTTCACCAAACTACATCTGTGCCCCAGCCCACACTTTGGTGTCTGACTGCCGGTTCTGGTGGACTCCTTTGAAGAAAAGATGTGGAGCTGGCGGGAGGGGGTTGTTGAGAAGCCATCTTTTGTTGAGCACCTACTATGTGCCAAGTATTGTGCTAGACATGTACATTATCTCATTTAATCCACAAGGCAGGGAAGTCCAGAGAGCCAGCAATTATCGTCCCCACTTAACAGAGCAGGGAGCAAGAACTGGAGAGGTTAAGTGACTTGCTCAGTATTACACAGCTAGGAAGCGGCAGAGTTAAGATGGGAACCCAGATATTGGCAGTCCGGAGCTCTCTTCACTATAGCAGGGTTCCTCCACTTTTGCAGCTGCCCACCTCTCTATGGTATGAGAGAGTTGAGAAATTCAATTCAATCCAATTCAGCAAACATTTATTGAGTATCTGTTATTTATTTATTTATTTATTATTTTTTTGAGACAGAGTCTTGCTCTGTCATCCAGGCTGGAGTGCAGTGGTACGCTGTGGGCTCAATGCAACCTCCAATTCCCAGGTTCAAGCAATTCTCTGCCTCAGCCTCCCAAGTAGCTGGGATTACAGGTGCCCATCACCACGCCTGGTTAATTATTATTATTTTTTTTTTTTTTGTATTTTTAGTAGAGACGGGGTTTCACCATCTTGGCTAGGCTGGTCTTGAACTCCTGACCTCGTGATCCACCTTCCTTGGCTTCCCAGAGTGCTGGGATTACAGGCATGAGCCACTGTGCCTGGCCGAGCATCTGTTATATGCAGATTCTGATAGGTACCAGAAATAAAGAGATCACTGTCCACAAGGTCTGGTGGGAAATATGAGCATATGGACTAGGAAGTGTCTAATGTCAGCTTAATGGCCTGAACAAGGTGGCAGGGAGCTGAGAAAGAAGCAGTACTTTTATTTCCTCCTTCTGCACAGAGTATATAAATATATTATAAACAGTATACAGGACAAATGGAATCAAGTCAATACCTATTTCATTGCCATCCAGGTAAAAAAAAAAAATGGAGTATTTTCTATACTTCAGAAGTTCCCCATGCATCCCTTTCAAAATTCCCTCAGTCCTCTAGGAAGAAACCACCATCCTGACATTTGTAAAGATCACAAACACAGAAACTTGTTGTTTTTTTTTTATAGTTTTAGCACCTGTGTATGCATTCATAAATAATACTGCTCAACTTTGCCTGTTTTCGAAGTTTCTATAAATGGAATGATACTCTGTTACTTTTTGCTTCCTACTTACTTTGTTCAACTTGTGAGATATATCCAAGTTATTACACATAACTGTCTTCCTATTATTGCATAGTATTCATTGCATGAATATACCAGAATTTTTTTTTCACTCTACTGTTAGTGAATGTTTGAGTTGTTTTCAGTTTGGGCTGTTATAAACAATGTAGCCATGAATATTCTTGTACATGTTTCCGAATGGACAGATGCACAAGTTTTTCCAGGATATAGAACTAAGTCAAACTCTATATACAGGTTCAATTTTCTCAGATAGCACCAAATTGATTTCCAAAGTGGCTGTACAATCATACAAGAAGCAGAACATTCTTTTTGTTTGTTTGTTTGTTTGTTTGTTTGTTTGTTTTTTGTGAGATAGAGTCTTACTCTTGTTGCCCAGGCTGGAGTGCAATGGCACGATCTCAGCTCACTGCAACCTCCACCACCCAGGTTCAAATGATTCTCCTGCCTCAGCCTCCTAAATAGCTGGGATTACAGGCACCCGCCACCACGCCAGACTGATTTTTGTATTTTTACTAGAGACAGGTTTCACGATGTTGGCCAGGCTGGTCTCGAACTCCTGACCTCAGGTGATCTAACCGCAACCCCCTCAGCCTCCCAAAGTGCTGGGATTACAGGCGTGAGCCACCTCGCCCACCCAAGAAGTAGAACATTCTAACCAGGAACAGGCACAGGGCCAAGAAGACCCATACACTTTCTTGTCTAAAACCCTCAGAGGTTTTCTCTTTTTGTTTATCTTATTTACTTTTATTTATTATTATTTACTTATTTATTTTTGAGACAGAGTCTCACTTTGTCACTCAGGCTGCTGTACAGAGGTGCGAACACAGTTTACTGCAGCCTTGACCTTCCCAACTCAAGCGATCCTTCAGCCCACAAAGTAGCTGAGACTACAAGAATGCACCATCACAATTTTTTTTTTTTTTCTTTTTGAGATGGTGTTTCACTCTTGTTGCCTAGGCTGGAGTGCAATGCGCTATCTTGGCTCACTGCAATCTCTGACTCCTGGGTTCAAGCGATTCTCCTGCCTCAGCCTCCTGAGTAGCCAGGATTACAGGCATGTGCCAACACATCCGTATTTTTAGTAGAGACAGGGTTTCTCCGTGTTGGTCAGGCTGATCTCAAACTCTCAACCTCAGGTGATTCCACCCACCTCGGCCTCTCAAAGTGCTGGGATTACAGGCGTGAGCCACTGCGCCCAGCCATAATTTTTTGTCTTTTTTGTAGAGACGGAGTTTTCGCCATGTTGCCCATGCTGGTTTTGAACTTCTGAGCTCAACCTATCTGCTCACCTTAGCCTCCCAAAAGACTAGGATTACTAGTGTAAGCCACAATGCCAGCCTTTATTTTTATTTTTTTATTTTTAATTTTTTTTTTTGAGACAGAGTCTTGATCTGTTGCCAGGCGCCAGGCTGGAGTGCAATGGCGCGATATTCAGCTTACTGCAACCTCTGCCTCCCAGGTTCAAGCAATTCTCCTGCCTCAGCCTTCCGAGTAGCTGGGACCACAGGTGTGAGCCACCACGCCCAGCTAATTTTTGTATTTTTTAGTAGAGATGGGGTTTCACCATGGTCTCAATCTCTTGACCTCGTGATCCGCCCGCCTCGGCCTCCTGAAGTGCTGGGATTACAGGAGTGAGCCACCATGCCCAACCTATTTTTATTTTTAATTATTATTATTATTTTAGACAGGGTCTTGCTCTGTGCTCCAGGCTTGAGTGCAGTGGTGTGATCTCAGCTCACTGTAGCCTCTGCTTCCAGGGCTCAAGCGATCCTCTTGCCTCAGCCTGCCGAGTAGCTGGGATTACAGGCTCATGCTACCACATTGGATAATGTTTTTAATTTTCTGTAGAAAACTGGGTCTCACTATATTGCCCAAGCTAGTCTCGAGCTTCTGGGCTCAGGCAATCATACCCTCTTGGCCTCCCAAAGTGCTGGGATTACAGGTGTGAGCCACCTCGCCCAGCTGGTTTTCCCTTTTTACTTGGAATAAGATCCAAGTCCCTGCCATGGCACACAAGGCCCTGCATGGTAGGACCCCTGCCTTAATCTCTGACCTGTGCCACTATGGCTCTCCCCTTTGCTCCTGGCACTTGCTGTCCCCACTCTCTGGAATGTTCTCCCACTAGATATTTTTTCTTTCTTTTTTTGAGACGGAGTCTTGCTCTATCACCCAGGCTGGAGTACAATGGCGCGATCTCGGCTCACTGCAACCTCTGCCACCAAGGTTCAAGTGGTTCTCCTGCCTCAGCCTCCTGAGTAGCTGGGATTACAGGCACCCACTACCATGCCCGGCTAATTTTGTATTTTTAGAAAAGACAGGGTTTCACCATCTTGGCCAGGCTGGTCTTGAACTCCTGACCTCATGATCCACCTCCCTCAGCCTCCCAAAGTGCTAGGATTACAGGCGTGAGCCACTGCACCCAGCCTCTCTCACTAGATATTTCCATGGCTTGCTCTCTCACTTCTTCAGGTCTTTGCCTCAGTGACACCTTCCCTGACCACTGAATTTTAGATTGCCACCTCCAGCCTTCCTGATTCCTCTCTCAGCTTTATTTTTCTCCATAGTCCAGCTACTTGGATTCCATTCATCCCCAGTCAGCTCTGCCTCCTCTGCCAGGGCTTGACAGACTGCATCTCCCCCAAAGCCCTTAAGGGTGGTCATACCTGACTAGGGGCTGGTCTAACTGCCACTTCTGATGGAATCACCTCTCTGAGTCACTTTTTATCACATCACCCTGGAATAATAAGAATAGCCTTTCTCATGCTCTGAAATAAGCTTAGTTATGTGTTTGTTTACCTGTTTGTTTTTTGTCCCCACCTCACCCCACCCCTTGCTTTTATGGGAACTCCATGAAAAAGGAAACTTAGCTATCTTGTTCACTACCAAGGTCAGTGTCTGATGCATACTAGGCCTCAAATAATAGTTTGCCAGGCTGGTTGTCAGTCTCCCAGAGACAGCTGGGCACCCCCACGCTCATACCGGGGACTTGCTCTCTCTGGAAATTCCTAGAACCCAAGCATCCTGCCTCCTCTGCCAGCTCCCAAGTACATCCCGGACTCTGTCTCTCAGAGCCCTCCTGTGGCCCCTGCTGTCGCCCACTGCTGCTTCCCCGAGTCCTCTACGGAAGCTGTTTGGAGTGAAGCAGCAGCTCTGGAGGTCAGTGTTGGAGAGACTCCGACAGACAACAGGGGTCCAGAGCTCAAGAAATGCTTTTTGAGGCCAGGCGAGGTGGCTCACACCTGTAATCCTAGTACTTTGGGAGGTGGAGGCGGGCAGATTGCCTAACCTCAGGAGTTCGAGACCAGCCTGAGCAACACGGTGAAACCCCATCTCTACTAAAATACAAAAAATTAACCAGGTATGCCAGTGTGTGCCTGTAGTCCCAGCTACTCGGGAGGCTGAGGCAGGAGAATCGCTTGAACCCAGGAGGGAAGCAGAGATTTCAGTGAGCTGAGATTTCGCCACTACACTCCAGCCTGGGTGACAGAGCTCTACTCCGTCTCCAAAAAAAAAAAAAAAAGAAAGAAAGAAAGAAAGAAAGAAAGAAATCCTTTTTGATTGAGTAAAGGAGAAGACTTCAGAGATGACAGGGCCTCGCCAGGTGGAGAAGGGAGCAGGGGCACTCAGAGCAGAAGGACCAGTGTGAACAAAGGACTAGAGGTCTGGGAGTACACGTCATATTTGAAGAACACGTTCTGATCTGGTGCTGTTGGAGGATTTTCAGGGGAGGGGGATAGCAGGAGAGCTTTGGCGGCCTGAAAGGGGAGGGCTGGAAGAGGAGGGCTGGATGTGGAGGGCTGAGCTCCCTGAAGGATCAGCAAGGCTCAGCATGTCTTAGGTTTAATCCTGCCCCCCACTGTCCGCCCCTCCTACTCCATCCCTGTCCTCCCCTTCACCCAGCCCCCAGCCTGGCCGCAACTGCAGCTGGATGGACTTCTCTCTGGGCCTACGCTTGGGGCCTCGGAATAAGAAGGCTGCCCACCAAGAGCCTCCTGCCCGCTCCAGGCATGGTCCACCTGCTGCCTCTCCTTGTCTGTCCTGTCCCCCCTCTGCCTGTGCCTTCCCCTGCCCTGGCTGTCCCCCACCCCCCTGCTCCTGCACTGCCTGTCCCTCTAATGTAGCTCCCTGCCCTGCTTGTCCCAGCCTCCCAGGCCCACCCTGTACCTGCTCTTGCCCCCGCTGCCCTGCCTGTCCTGCCTTGACTTGTCCCCATAACTCCTGTGTCTCATGCTCTGGTCCACCCTTGACCTGCTGCCACTCCTCACCCTGCCCAGTTTACCCTTGCTCCAAGAACCGAGCTGCCTGCTTGAGCTCCCGTTTAGGCTGCGGTGGCAGCTGTAGCTGTGGCCAAGGGGCTGCCTGGGGGCCTCCAGGCTCCATTGGCTGCTGTAGCTGCTGCTTCAGGGGACAATCACGCACTTCTCGGGGGCGCTGTCTGATAGTTTAGATGGACTGTTGCCCACCAGAAGACTGACAGTCTCCTGGAGTACTTCTGTACTGCTGCCCTGGCAAGGAGGCAGGAGCTGCGTGGAATGGGAGAGGGTTCAGCTGGACCCCTCCCTCAAGCAGGTAGAGGCAGCCAGCTGCTCAGAACTTTCCTTATCCCTGTCCTGGGGAGGCGGCAGGGGGAATCTGCTTTGAAGTTAGTGTCTGGGTGTGCTCCTGCTGCTTCCAGAACCTCTTCCTCTGCAACCTCTGGAATGGAAAGTGTTCTTCTCAGAGCCTCCCCCACAACCACTGAAGGTGAGCAAGTTTGTCATTTCTTTCTTCCACTGAGCCTCCATTGGAGTCTCCTCTGCAGTTCACATGAATAAATGGACTCTTCCTCTAGAGGAGCTGGAGAATCCTGGTCCAGAGGCTGCTTCTTCTCCCTCAGACCTACATCCAAGATTGACCCGAGAGTCTCTGAACCCCTGACCTCTCACCTTGAGTCAGGCAGAGAGGGTCAGTGGCTTTTGGACCAGAAGAGGAGGCTGAGTGGAAGACATCTGGTTCCTCCTTCCACTTGGAAATCCTTGGCATCCTTTGTGGTCCTTTGTTTCTATTTATTTATTTATTTATTTATTTATTTATTATTTTTATAGAGACAAGGTTTCACCATGTTGGCTAGGCTGGTCTCCAACTCCCAACCTCAGGTGATCTGCCCGCCTCAGCCTTCCAAAGTGCTAGGATTACAGACGTGAGCCACTGCACCCGACCGGTCCTTTGTTTCTAGCCAGGAACCCTCTGCCTGGATGTCTGGTCTTTCAAATCTCTGAGAGCTCACTCAGTTTCATGACCTCAATCTTGCAGCAGTGTTCCCATCTGTGACATCCAGGCTCATCTGGCATGGGGATGAGGGAGGCTGGGAATCCTTGACCCAGGCTCCTAAGGACCGCATCCACACATAGCTAGTTGTAAGTCTGTCCCTGGGGGTTGGGGCTGGGAGATGGGACAAGCCACCAAGAAATAGCTGGAAGTGGGAGACTCCCGTATCTGCCTGGGACGAACTCCTAGGCTGAGAGCCCCTCAGCACTGCTCCACATCTCTCCAGTTTTCTGGCTCCTGCACTAATCTGTTTCAAGCGTCTTTTTCTTAGCTGCCTTCTCTAGGACTCCTTCTGTTCCTGTCTTTTTGTTTATCTTTCCTTCTGTCTTTCTACTTCACTCTCACCATTTCTGTTTCCTCCTGTCACTGGGACATTTTGCCTTCACCTAATTGTATACCACATCTGTTTTCTCCTCTCTCTATCCCTCCCTCTATTTCTCTATCTAATTTGAAATCAATTTAACATATGTCTTCAGCACCATGGGAAAGGTTAAAAAAATTAACATATGTCTTTTTCTTTCCCTTCTCTGTCTCAATCCTTGTCTTCATGTCTGTTTTCTTCCTTGGTCTTTCCTTTGCCCTCATATCTCTCTGCTTTTCTGTCCTATTCTGCTTCTGGGTGCATTTCATTCTTTTCGTTTTTTGTTTAGTTTTTTTGTTGCCATTGTTTGTTTTTTTGAGACAAGGCTCTCTCTATCGCCCAGGCTGGAATCCAGGGGTGCAATCAGAGCTCACTGCAGCTTCTAAGTCCTGGGCTAAAGTGATCCATCTCAGCCTCCCGAGTAGCTGGGATTACAGGCATGTACCATCACTCCTGGATAAATTTTTTAAAAATTTATTGGGGCCGGGCGCTGTGGCTCACGTCTGTAATCCCAGCACTTTGGGAGACCGAGGCCGGCAGATCACCTGAGGTCACGAGTTGAAGACCAGCCCGACCAACATGGAGAAATCCCATCTCTACTAAAAATACAAAATTAGCCGGGCGTGGTGGCTCATGCCTGTAATCCCAGCTGCTCGGGAGGCTGAGGCAGGAGAATTGCTTCAACCTGGGAGGCAGAGGTTGTGGTGAGCCAAGATAGCACCATTGCACTCCAGCCTGGACAACAAGAGCAAAACTCCGGCTCAAAAAAAAGAAAAAAAAAATTTATTGTAGAGACAGGGTCTCACTATGTTGCCCAGGCTGGTCTCAAACCCCTGGCCTCAAGTGATCCTCCCACTTCAGCCTCCCAAAGTGCTAGGATCACAGGTGTGAGCCACTGCACCTGGCCACATTTCATTCTTGATCTCTTCCATTTCTATTTCTCTTTCTTTGTCTCTCTTTCTGTCTTCTATGTCTGGCTGCTTTTTTACTTCCTATCCCTCTTTCTGCCTCCCCATATCTGGTTTGCTCTTGTGCTGCCCTGTCACCCATCTCCCTATCTCCCTGGGTCCTGCACAACAGGGCACATCATGCCTGTCTCATGTCTTTGTCATTGCTGGCCAAGGGCCAGAACACTGAGCTCTCCACCGGTGTCTGTCATGGACACACAGTCCTTGCCCTGGAGTGAGCCAGGGGTAGACATGTCTACCAGAACAGCCCCTCCTTTCCCCACTCACTATCCAGGCCATTCATTTCTGCTCAGCTTTAAGCCCAAGCCTCTTTTCTTTCTTTCCTTCTTTTTTCTTTTTTAATGATGCTTCTCCCAAATTCTTATTCTGGAAGTTGGCAATTAAAAAATAAAAAGAAGGTGGGGCACAGTGGCTCACACTTGTAATCCCAGCACTCTGGGAGGCTGAGGCAGGCGGATCACCTGAGGTCGGGAGTTCGAGACCAGCCTGACCAACACGGAGAAACCCCGTCTCTACTAAAAATACAAAATTAGCCAGGCGTGGTGGCACATGCCTGTAATCCTAGCTACTCAGGAGGCTGAGGCAGGAGAATCACTTGAACCAGGGAGATAGAGGTTGCAGTGAGCCGAGATCACGCCATTGCACTCCAGCCTGGGCAACAAGAGTGAAACTCCATCTCAAAAAATAAAAAGAAATGGCCGGGTGCAGTGGCTCATGCCTTAATCCCAGAACTTTGGGAGGCTGAGGCGGGTGGATCACTTGAGGTCAGGAGTTTGAGAGCAGCCTGGCCAACATGGTGAAACCCCATCTTTACTAAAAATACAAAAATTAGCCAGGTGTTGTGGTATGCACCTATAATTCCAGCTACTTAGGAAGCTGAGGCAGTAGAATCGGTTGGACCTGGGAGGCAGAGGCTGCAGTGAGCTGAGATCCCACCACTGCACTCCATCTGGGCAACAGTGAGACTCTATCTCAAAAAAAAAAAGCAAAAGAATTAAGCTCTTATATTGCTTGTATGTATAAACTATATTTCATGATAACCAAATAGCTCTAATTGGTGAAGACAACTTCTTATTTACAGAATACTTCCAGCTAATGTGGAAGGAATATGGAATTAGAAAAATCACCATTTTGTAACTCCTAATGAAGTAACTGATCAAACCAAGACTCATCTAACAGATGAAACCAAAGATGATGGGTGATGAAGAACTTTACAGTAGGAAATTGAGCTGCCACAACCTAACCCCGTGGACGAATCTTAGCTTCACTAAAAGTGACACAGCCAGGCACTGTGTACCTCATGATGTGATGAAATCTGAAGCACTCAGCACCACCTATGAAGGAATCTTGCCAAACAAACAACAAAACTGAACATAAACCTAATCAAACCTCTAATGCTGACTTCCATTTAACAGGAAATACAGGGAATGGAGGAACAAGTAAAATGACACAATAAGGAAGTAGGTAAATCCCTCCAGAATGTGGACATTCTAAAGGAAATCTGACCCCATTTCTTCAACTAGTGAATGGCTGGGGGTAGAAAATGACAAGGGACTTAAGAAGACAACTACTACATGGAACAAGTGGACCTTGCTTGGTTCCTAATTTGGACAGCTCAACTGTAAAGACAGTTGGGGACATGTAATTATGGACTGGGTATTTATGATAACAAGGAAGCAGTGCTAATTTCGTTAGATATAAAAATGGCTCAGCCAGGTGTGGTGGCTCACACCTGTAATCCCAGCACTTTGGGAGGCCAAGGCAGGCAGATCACCTGAGGTCAGGAGTTCAAGACCAGTCTGGCCAAGATGGTGAAACCCCATCTTTATTTAAAAAATAAAATAAAAAGAAAAAAATTAGGCCGGGTGTGGTGGCTCACACCTGTAATTCAAGCACTTTGGAGGCCAAGACAGGTGGATCACCTGAGGTCGGGAGTTCAAGACCAGCCTGACCAACATGGTGAAACCCCGTCTATTAAAAAAAAAAAAAGAAGAAAGAAAAAATTAATAAAAATAAATAAAAAATAAAAATGGCTCTTGGGTTATAGAAGAGAAGGTCGTTATTTCCTAGAGACGTATGCTGAAGTATGAAGTGAAGTGACCTATTTAATTTTAAATATTTCAGCAGGGAAAAAAGGACAGAAAGGGAGAAGTGACAATAATCAGTAATTGTTCAATTAAGAATATGGAAGTTCTGGCCGGGCACAGTGGCTCACGCCTGTAATCCCAGCACTTTGGGAGGCCAAGGCAGGTGGATCACCTGAGGTCAGAAGTTTTAGACCAGCCTGGCCAACACTGCAATATCC
This sequence comes from Cacajao melanocephalus, assembly GCA_963573385.1. Classification (NCBI taxonomy): domain Eukaryota; kingdom Metazoa; phylum Chordata; class Mammalia; order Primates; family Pitheciidae; genus Cacajao; species Cacajao melanocephalus. Next base: position 36,802 of record CAUYLG010053814.1, on the reverse strand, counting down.
CATCTCTACTAAAAATACAAAAAAAATTAGCTGGGCATGGTTACTAGTGTCTGTAATCCCAGGTACTCGGGAGGCTGAGGCAGAAGAATTGCTTGAACCCGGGAGGCGGTTACTGTGAGCTGAGATAGCACTATTACACTCCAGCCTGGGTGACAGAGTGAGATTCTGTCTCAAAAAAAAAAAAAAAAAAAAAAGAATATGGAAGTTCATAGAACTATGCTCTCTTCCTTTGTGTATGTTTGAAGACGTCCATGGTAAGAGTTTTAAATAATGCTTCTCTGGTAAGCATGGTTTCTAGTAACTCCCAGAGCATCCTCCCCACTTGCCCTGAAAGCCAACACTTCCCCTTTGGCTACCCAGACACAGATCGCAGCGCTCTCTCCCCTCCACCAGGTCACCCTTTATCCCCTGTAGTTCTTTGCTGGCACAGTCCCCACATTTAGGATTTTTCCCAGCTATGCTTCACAGCTCTGAGGGCCCAGAGAGACCTTAAAGAGTATGCATATTTTGAGTAGGTCCTACAATAAACAAAAATAATCCAAAATAATGTAATCTTGCCTTTGGTCTCTATTAGGTGCTTCTGAGCAAAATGCAATGCAATAATGGTAGAAAACTGGCCTCCATCCTGTGAAATAGAAAGCAAGGGATGTAAGGTCATCCTGTCTCATCCACTGCCTTCATCCAGGATGACCTCCACCCCAAAGGAAATACCACTAAGAATTCAGAGACTCACTGTCATGAGTTCAAGGGGCTAAAGCCCAGGACTGGGATGGAGGGCACTTACTGAGTAACCTTGGGGAAATCATGATTTTTTTTTTCTTTTTCTAAAGACAGGGCTTGCTCTGTCACCCAGGCTGGAGTCCAGTGGTATGATCAGAGCTCACTGGAGCCTCAAACTCCTAGGCTCAAGCAATCCTCCTGCCTCAGCCTCAGGAATAGCTGGGGTTACAGGCACCCACCAACATGCCCAGATAGGGATCTCCCTAGTTGCCCAGGCTGGCCTCAAACGCTTGGCCTCAAGAGATCCTCCCACCTCAACCTCCTAAAGTGCTAGGATTACAGGTATGAGCCACCAAGCCTGGCAGAAATCATGATTTTTTTTTTTTTCCCGACAGAGTCGCACTCTATCACTCAAGCTGGAGTGCAGAGGTACAATCTTGGCTCACTGCAACCTCCACCTCCCAAGTTGAAATGATTCTCGTGCATCAGTCACCTGAGTAGCTGGGATTACAGGCGCACAACACCATGGCCTGGCTTTTTTTTTTTTTTTCCACCTCTCCTCCTCTGACTGGCCTCACTATTTTTTGTAGTGATGGGGCTTTGCTGTTGGCCAGGCAGATCTCAAAATCATGGCTTGATGACATCCACCCGCCTTGGCCACATAAAAGTGCTTGGATTACTGGTGTGAGCCACCACGCCCAGCCAGAAATCATGAATTTTATCTTAGTGTTTCTAGATGGAAGCATGGGAACCATCACCCCTTTCTACTCTCCACTAGTTTGCCAGCTAGGGATCAAAGCACTTAGGAACTTGTAGGCTATAAATCAACTGTTTTATCATAAGAAAATATTTCTCCAGGCTGGACGCAGTGGCTCATGCCTGTAATCCCAGTGCTTTGGGAGGCCAAGGCAGGTGGATCCCTTGAGGCCAGGAGTTCAAGACTTTTATGGGACAGGGTCTCACTCTGTTGCCCAGGCTGGAGTGCAGTGGCGTGATCTCGGCACACCACAACCTCTGCCTCCTGGGTTCAACTGATTCTCCTACCTCAGCTTCCCAAGTAGCTGGAATTACAGGCGTGTACCACTACTGTCTGGCTAACTTTTGTATTTTTAGTAGAGACAGGGTTTCACCATGTTGGCCAGGCTGGTCTGGAACTCCTGATCTCAAATGATCCACCTGCCTTGGCCTCCCAAAGTGCTGGGATTACAAGTGTGAGCCACCAGGCCTGGCCAAAAGAAAGTATTTCTCCAGATGTAATCCCAAACCCTCCCACCCTATCTCTAAGCTTTAGTATAAAAAAAAAATGCAACATTTACTGATCTGCTGTGCAAGTAGGTGAACTAGCATAATTGCAGAAACTATGTGAGCTTGGAACTGGAAAGATGGGGGTCCCAGTTTGCCTTTTACTATGTAACTCTAAACATATTACCTAACCTTTCCACTCTGGTTAGTACCTCCTGTATGGGTTGTTGTGAAAATCAGATGAGATGATTTCATCTATAGCAGTTAGACTAAACCTTCTTAAAATTCCTTAGGTACATAATAACTGATAAGTGTTAGCAGTTAATATGGGTCAATACTTTTGAAAGTAATTTACATGATTCATTCATTCATTCATTTATTCATATAATTTTTTTTGAGACAGGGTCTCACTTTATCGCCCAAGCTGGAGTGCAATGGCATGGTCTTGGCTCACTGCCATCTCCACCTCCCGGGTTTAGATGATTCTACTGCATCAGCCTCCCATGTAGCTGGGATTACAGACATCCACCACCATGACTGGCTAATTTTTGAATTTTTAGTAGAGATGGGTTTTCACCACATTGGCCAGGCTGGTCTCGAACTCCTGACATCGTGATCCACCTGCCTTTGGCCTCCCAAAGTGTTGGGATTACAGGCGTAAGCCACCGTGCCCGGCCTCTATTCATAGAATATTTATGTAATATTACTATTAATACAGATCAATGACTGTTTTAGGTATTGGGAATACAGGTGAACAAAACTGATAAAAGTCTGTAGGGAAAAGAGATAGTAAATATTTATATATTTACTTAGAGACAAAGTCTTGCTCTAACACCCATGCTAGAGTGCAGTGGTGCAATCTTGGCTCACTGCAGCCTCCACCTCCCAGGTTCAAGCAATTCTCATGTCTCAGCCTCCTGAGTAGTTGGGATTACAGGCACATACCACCAGGCCCAGCTAACTTTTTGTTTGTTTGCTTGTTTGTTTTGGATGGAGTCTCACTCTGTTGCCCAGGCTGGAGTGTAGCAGTGTGATCTCGGCTCACTGCAACCTCTGCCTCCCAGGTTCAAGGGATTCTCCTGCCTCAGCCTCCTGAGTAGCTGGGATTACAGGTGTCTGCCACCACGCCCAGCTAATTGTTTGTATTTGTAAAGACAGGGTTTTGCCATGTTTGCCAGTCTGGTCTTAAATTCATGGCCTCAAGTGATTCGTCCACCTCAGTCTCCCAAAGAACTGAGATTATAGGTGTGAGCCACCGCACCTGGCCGAAATAGTAAATAAACAAGGAAAATACATAATGCACTGTAGAGCAAAAGCAGCAGAGGAGAATAGAGAATTGGAAGGAAAGTAGATAGATTACTGTGCTGGAGGTGCTGGTGTTGCTATTTTAAACAGGAGGGCCAAGGAAAGCCTCTCTGATCAGGTAACTTTTTTTCATTTTTTAATTTTTTTGTGACACAGACTCGCTCCATCACCTAGGCTGGAGTGCAGTGGCATGATCTTGGCTCACTGCAACCTCCTCCTCCAAGGTTCAAGCAATTCTCTTGCCTCAGCCTCCCAAGTAGGTGGGATTACAGGTGCCCACCACCATGCCTGGCTAATTTTTATGTTTTGTAGTAGAGAAGAGGTTTCACCATGTTGGTCAGGATGGTCTGGAGCCTGGCCCATGCCCCCTACCTCTACAACTCCTGCCCTCAAGTGATCCGCCCACCTCAGCCTCCCAAAGTGCTGGGATTACAGGCATGAGCTACCAGGCCCGGCCAAGATCAGGTGACATTCAAACAGAGAACTGGAGGAGGTGAGTGGGGGAACCACGTGGATATCTTGGAGAAGAACTGTACAGGGAACCGTGTGCAAAGGCCCTGGTGGAAGCCATTGTAGACAGAGTAGGAGGAAGATTAGTAGGGGATGAAGTCAGATGAGTGACAGAGGGTCAGAGGACAGAGGGGCTTGTAGGCCATTATAAAGATTTCGGCTTTTACCCTTAGTGAGATGGGACGTCATTGGAGGCTCTTGAGGAGATAATACGGAAGCTGTAGAGAGGTTAGCTTTTCCAAGGTAAAACTGTAAGTGGCAGAAGGTAGGGAGTTAAGCTCCAGGGCTGAAGTTCTTAACCCTATGCTGCCACTGAACTTTAGCTCTTTATTTGGGCATTGCTCTCCTGTGACTTCAAAGAAACTGGGACACTGGGAAGTTATGCGGCTTGCCCAAGGCCACACAGCTGGTAAGTGACAGGGGCAGGATTGCGCCTTAGTCTGTCCGCAGCCCGAGTCCAAGTTCTTTACACCACACCGCCTCCCTCAGGAGTCTGGACCATACCGACTTCTCGTGCATAGAGGTCACTACAGTGGGAAAGGAGGCAAACCGAGGAGCCCGTCTCGGCTTCGGGCAGAGGTGCTGTTCCTTAGGAAGCTCCAGCCCTTGGCTCTACGGGACTGCGGGCATCTTTCCCGAGCACGGCACGGAAGAAAAGAAAATGGCCCTTTATTTCGGGGTGGTCCCGCAGGCATCCAAGAGCCAGAGGAGCGGGTGTCACGGGAGGGCAACGAGCGAGGCCAGACCAGGAGGAGCAACCGCAGCCGCCTCTGGTCGCCCGTTCCCCACCCACCCCAGGCGTCCGTAGCTCCGCGCCGGGGCAGGGAAAAGAAGGCGGGACGGGGCGGGGTTTTGGCGCAGTGCCCTCGTCACGTGACGAAGCCATCATGGCGGCGGCCAGAGGCCTGCCCGGTTCCCGGAAGCAGGCTGTGAGGGGCGGGAGCGCTGCTGGAACCCGAGCCGGAGCCGGAGCTAGAGCGGTGAGGGTGGCCGGGCGGCCTGGAGCCGGACGTGTCCGGGGCGTCCCCGCAGACCGGGGCAGCAGGTGAGACGGAGTCTGGGCGAGGCGCAAGCGGGTGTGGCGGCGCTGGGCAGGGGCTAGGGGGCGCAGGGGGTTGCCAGTGACCTGGAGGACTGGGAATCTGAGATGCACACGCATGACCCTGAAGCAACTCGAGAGGCCCGCGCGGGTGGGAGGGATGCCCGGCATAGAGGATGAGAAAGAGAGCAAAAAGGGGCTCCCCAGCGAGGATGGGAGGTAATAGAAGGACGTGGGCGGGAGCTCCTGCGGGAAAGGGCTGTAGCCCCTTTAGAATTTGCGGGAGCGGGATTATTGTAAGGGACTCCCTCTTTATAGTGCTCAGTCCTCTCCCCTGCCCTCTTGCCCCTCCCTGCTCCATAGTGTCCTAGGAGACAGCTCCGGCGGGGCCACTCCTCCCACCCACCCAACTGGTCCCTCCGGTCTGAGATCTTGGGGAGTGGAGTTGGCAGCAGGGTTGGGTGGAGCTGCCTTCTGCTTAAGACAGTCAGCCCCTTGACAGTGCTGCCTGAAAGATGGACATGTCTCTGACCCCCACTTCTCTCCCCAGGTCGTCCGGGGGCCCACCATGCTGGTGACTGCCTACCTTGCTTTTGTAGGCCTCCTGGCCTCCTGCCTGGGGCTGGAACTGTCAAGATGCCGGGCTAAGCCCCCAGGAAGGGCCTGCAGCAATCCCTCCTTCCTTCGGTTTCAACTGGACTTCTATCAGGTCTACTTCCTGGCCCTGGCAGCTGACTGGCTCCAGGCCCCCTATCTCTATAAACTTTACCAGCATTACTACTTCCTGGAAGGTCAAATTGCCATCCTCTATGTCTGTGGCCTTGCCTCCACAGTCCTCTTTGGCCTAGTGGCCTCCTCCCTTGTGGATCGGCTGGGTCGCAAGAATTCTTGTGTCCTCTTCTCCCTCACTTACTCACTATGCTGCTTAACCAAACTCTCTCAAGACTACTTTGTGCTGCTAGTGGGCCGAGCACTTGGTGGGCTGTCCACAGCCCTGCTCTTCTCAGCCTTTGAGGCCTGGTACATCCATGAACACGTGGAACGGCATGACTTCCCTGCCGAGTGGATCCCAGCTACCTTTGCTCGAGCTGCTTTCTGGAACCATGTGCTGGCTGTAGTGGCAGGTGTGGCAGCTGAGGCTGTAGCCAGCTGGATAGGGCTGGGGCCTGTAGCACCCTTTGTGGCTGCCATCCCTCTCCTGGCTCTGGCAGGGGCCTTGGCCCTTCGAAACTGGGAGGAGAACTATGACCGGCAGCGTGCCTTCTCAAGGACCTGTGCTGGAGGCCTGCGCTGCCTGCTGTCGGACCGCCGCGTGCTGCTGTTGGGCACCATACAAGCTCTATTTGAGAGTGTCATCTTCATATTTGTCTTTCTCTGGACACCTGTGCTGGACCCACACGGGGCCCCTCTGGGCATTGTCTTCTCCAGCTTCATGGCAGCCAGCCTGCTTGGCTCTTCACTGTATCGTATCGCCACCTCCAAGAGGTATCACCTTCAGCCCATGCACCTGCTCTCCCTTGCTGTGCTCATCGTTGTCTTCTCTCTCTTCATGTTGACTTTCTCTACCAGCCCAGGCCAGGAGAGTCCAGTGGAGTCCTTCATAGCCTTTCTGCTCATTGAGTTGGCCTGTGGACTATACTTCCCCAGCATGAGTTTCCTACGGAGAAAGGTGATCCCTGAGACAGAGCAGGCTGGTGTACTCAACTGGTTCCGGGTACCTCTGCACTTACTGGCTTGCCTAGGGCTCCTCGTCCTCCATGACAGTGATCGAAAAACAGGCACTCGGAACATGTTCAGCATTTGCTCTGCCGTCATGGTGATGGCTCTGCTGGCAGTGGTGGGACTCTTCACTGTGGTAAGGCATGATGCTGAGCTGCGGGTACCCTCACCTACTGAGGAGCCCTATGCCCCTGAGCTGTAACCCCACTCCAAGACAAGATAGCTGGGACAGACTCTTGCATCCCAACTATCCAGAATTGTACAGATCTCTCTGTGACTCAATTTGTGACTCTGTCCTGTGGCTTCTCCTGCCACTGCTTTGTGTTTGGGAGGACATGATGGGGGTGATGAACTGGAAAGAAGGTACCAAAAGTGGCCTCTGTGTTACTCCCATTTAGCAAATAAATACTTTTAAATGATCTTTGATTTGATTTACTCATCCTTACCTGTAGCCTTCTGAGTAGTTTCTGGTGAGTGGGCAGCTGGAGGTTTTATGTTTGTGTGTTTTGTTGTTGTTGTTGTTGTTGTTGTTGTTTGAGATGGAGTCTCATTCTCGCCCAGGCTGGAGTGCAATGGTGCAAACTCAGCTCACCGCAACCTCCACCTCCCAGGTTCAAGTGATTCTCCTGTCTCAGCCCCCTGAGTAGCTGGGATTACAGGCATGCACCACCACACCTGGCTAATTTTTGTATTTTTAGTAGGGACGGGATTTCTTCATGTTGGTTAAGCTGGTCTCAAACACCTGACCTTAGGTGATTTGTCCTCCTTGGCCTCCCGAAGTGTTGGGATTATAGGAGTGAGCCACCATACCTGGGCCAGCTAAAGGTTTTGAGGTGGGATTATCAGCAAAAGGTTTCTATTTCTAACTTCTCCAAGACTGTCTCTAGCTCAAACTGAGAACCATGGAATTGCTGTCAGCAGAGCTGTGTGGGAAGGGCCTGAGGCTCCTAGGTCCTCCACATTCCTCTGTTGGGGGACAGGCATGCTCCCCAGTTGTCAAGCAAAACCCTTGCTCCACATCCGGGGTAAGATGATCCCGGGAGCACATGGAGTAGATGCCCAATATGCCAGGCCACTGAGCAAAGATTTCAGGGGCTTGTGGGCTGCTGCTGTGATCACCCCTTGGACAAAGCCAGGCCCTTCCTACCAAAGTAAGCTTGCAGCTCAGCATAGGCCTGCGGCCTGCCCTTTGCTTCTGTGGCTGTGAATGCGCCATTTGTCCAGCATCATCTGGGTTTACCAGATCCCGTATCCCTGTGTGAAACCGAAGTGAAAGGCTGCCAAGTGGGGAGTGGTGCATGGCTGAGGGACTAGGACATCTTGTCTGTACCTGACTCTCCCCCACCCAGCCTGAATGAGGGTGAGGGAGCCATCAGGGCAGGAAATAGTACTAGTAAGCCAGTTCTGTGGGTCCCTCCCTGCCTCGCCCCTGATTGTATCTGCCTTTCCTCCTCTCACCAAAACCTGGGCTTCTCTGGGGAAGCACAGCCAGCTTTAAGAAGGGTGGGGAGGGAAGGAGGGTAGGCTCAAGGGTGTGTCCTGGAATTCGCTTGAGATGGGGATGGGGGACACCTACCCCTTCTGGAAAGGGGTTGAAGACCTTTCCTTGGGTCTCAGACTACTTCTCAGACAGGAAGATGCAGGATGTTCTAAGACCTGCACGTCCCAACCTGTGTGGAGAGATAGCATCAGCAGGTGCTGGTGGAATGCAGGGTGGAAGGGCTTCTGCAGGGTGAGGCCAAGGGGAGGAAATAGGTGGTGGTCTCAGATCCCTACTCAGACCAGAAAAAACATGTTTCCCCACCCAGGCTTCAGGGAATAGAGGTTAAGGTTAAGTAAGAAAAACAGGTATCAGCCGGGTGTGGTGGCTTACACCTGTAATCCCAGCACTTTGAGAGGGAAAGGCAGGCAGATCTCTTAAGCCCAGGAGTTTGAGACCAGCCTGGGCAACATGGCAAAACCCCATCTCATAAAAAAATACAAAAATTAGCTGTGTGTAGTGGCGTCTACCCATAGTCCAAGCTACTTGGGAGGCTGAGGTGGGGAGTATCAGTTGAGCCTGGGAGATGGAGGCTGCAGTGAGTAATGATTGAGCCATGCCACTGTACTCCAGCCAGGGCAACAGAGTGAGACCCTGTCTCAAAAAACAAACAACAAAAAAAGAAAAGGTATCTTTTTTATTTTTTATTTTTTTATACCCAGATAGCCCAACAGAGTGGGTCTATCTGGGGACCAATAGCCTGAGAGTCTGCGGGGCTTGCAGCTCTCCAGGACTGAGGCCGAAAAGGTATCTTTTACTTCCCTACCCCTGCCACCTGTCATCTCAAGACTAAAGACAGAGTCTTGCAATAACTCCACTTCCTCTTTCTGCCCTGTTGGGCTAGACCTAGATATACTTTATAGTTATTTGCAGACTTTCTGTCTCTTTCTATCATGCTATGATCTTGAGGGGAAGAGGAAACAGTCATACTCACCTTTATCTCCTGCATATATACACATAAGTGGATGCTTCATGGCTGTGCTCAGTGTATCTGGAGAGGAGACAGGCTGGCTCACACCTGGCTTTTCAGGAGACACTTGATTTGTTGTTTTGGATGACAATAATTATCATTATTATTGGTTTTTCTTTTATTTTGTTTTTGAGATAGGGTCTCACTCTGTCACCTAGGCCGTAGTGTAGTGGCATGATCACGGCTCACTGCAGCCTTGACCTCCTGGGCTCAAGCAATCCTCCCACCTTAGCCTCCCGAGTAGCAGGGACTACAGGCAGCACCACCATACCCAGCTATTTTTTTTTTTTTTTTTTTTTTGTAGAGATAAGGGTCTCACTATGTTGCCCAAGCTGGTCTGAAACTCCTGGGTTCAAGCAATCCTCCCTTCTCGGCCTCCCAAAGTGCTGGGATTACAGGTGTGAGCCACTGCACTTGGCCTGACAGTAATTATTTAGGGGCCCTCACATTCCTAAGTGATATGGAAATAGAGGGGTAGGGGAGACAAACTGAGATTCCTTTAGCTTTGTCCCTGCTGAGCTTGCTTAAAAGAGGCTGGTGGCAAATAGAATGGAGAGAGTTGTTTCCTGTCAGACTCACAGCGTGTTAAGAGCTGGAAGGCATCTTAGAGATTGTCCATTTGGCCTTAAACTTTTTTTGTTTTTTTGAGATAGAGTCTCACTCTGTTGCCCAGGCTGGAGTGCAGTGGCAAAATGTCTGCTCACTGCAACCTCTGCCTCCAGGTTTCAAGCAGTTGTCTGCCTCAGCCTCCTGAGTAGCTGGGATTACAAGCGCCTACACCACGCCTAATTTTTGTGTTTTTAGTAGAGACGGGGTTTCATCATCTTGGCCAGGTTGGTCTTGAACTCCTGACTTTGTGATCTACCTGCCTTGGCCTCCCAAAGTGCTTGGATTACAGGTGTGAGCCACAATGCCCGGCCAGATCTTAAACGTTTTTTATTTATTTATTTATTTTTAAAGGTGGGGTTTCACCTTGTTGGCCAGGCGGGTCTTGAACTCCTGACCTCAAGTGATCTGCCCACCTTGGCCTCCCAAAGTGCTGGGATTACAGGCATGAGCCACCACGCCCGGCAAATGTTTTTTATTGAGCACCTACTATACGCCATGTGTTTTATTGCTAGGTACTGGTGAATTTTACTTTATATTTTTACCCAAGAGGAAAATCCACTTAAAGGAAGCAAATAACTTGCCTAACGGCATGTAGCAAGTGAATGATAAAACTAAATCTTGCTTCTTATTGCCAACCCAGTGCCCCCTCTATGAACACATGCTACCTCTCTCCCATGGGCCTTCACTTACCTGTTTTTTAGCCTCCGACCCTGCTTCTTCATCGCAAGCTCTGTCCCTGGAGAACAGCAAGAGAGTGGGAGCATTTGGCTGCCTGATCCACTTAGGGGTAGCTATCCATAGGATTCAAATGAGGGATTGGTTCACCAGGTACACACTCCCTGCATAATGCTGTTCATGATGCTCCACCGAGAAGCCCCACAGGGAAGTGATTAAGAGTGTGGATCCAAGGCTGGGCGTGGTGGCTCATGCCTGTAATCCCAGCACTTTGGGAGGCCAAGGTGGGTGGATCACCTGAGGTCAGGAGTTCAAGACCAGCCTGGCCAACATGGTGAAACCCTGTCTCTACTAAGAATACAAAAATTAACTGGGTGTGGTGGCACATGCCTATAATCCCAGCTACTTGGGAGGCTGAGGCAGGAAAATTGCTTGAACCAACATCCTACCATTGCACTTTAGCCTAGGCAACAAGAGTGAAACTCCATCTCAAAAAAAAAAGAATGTGGATCCAGAGCCCAACTCCCTGATTCAAATCTGGGTCTACAACTGTGTGCCTCAGTTTCCTCATCTGTGAAATGGGGAGGATAGTATAGTTTCAACCCCTAAGGGTTCTGGTGAGGATGAAATGCATCATCATACTTAAGTGCTTAGAACAGTATTTGGCCCGCAGTGTAAGCACTACATAAGTGTTTGCTTTTATATTTTATTTTTTAACTTCTCCAATCCAGCTGAGCCTATCTGGATTTGAGTGTGGGAATGAGCGGAGAGGGCCGTAATGGGGTGTAGAACTTTCCAATGCATCCCAGCGACTGGGGGATTCCCAGCAGTGTTTATCCTCGGTGCTGGCCCAGATGGACGTATCGAGCTATTTGAGAAGGCTTCTACTCTGGGGTATGTGAGCATCTGGGTGTCAGCGTGTTCCACTTGAACTCATTTCCTCTTCCTCTAGTGGGAAGGTCAGCTTGGGGTTAGACTGGATACACACCACCATCTTTCACTAACAGGCTCCTGATTTTCTGAATTTCCATCCAGCTGGAAACATGATTTTTCGATCTGGAGGTTTTAAGTGATCCTGACGAGAGAAGAGAAACATCCCAAGGACCCAGAAGCCAATGGATGAGGAGGTAGGAGGCCTGGGGCAGGAAGACAGTACAGGGTTTTAAGGCCTGGAGGATGACCTCTTCCTGGAAATTCAGTCCCTGCCCTGGGAGGGGAGTGGGCTGTTCCCAGCTAATGGTCAGCTGAGTCTAAGTCCACTCCTCATTGCTCTTCCCCTAACCCCAATCCTGTGGTTTTCCCTGTCCTTTTTATTATTTTCTGCCATCACCTCCCCATAGAACCACAGAATAGAAATGTAGCACAAACAAATATGTCATGCTTGGGATCAGATCTGATGTTATAAAAATACCTCACATTAACTTTTTGTCATAAAGTTATATGGTCTCATTGTAAAATGGTCAAATGCAAATACAGAAATGCACATTTAATATATGTATGTGAAAATCAGTATATGCTAATTATGTTATAACAGCATATTAAAATACATATATTTATATTGCTATATAAATATACAGTTGACCCTTGAACAACAGCAAACCACTGACTCCTGGTGCAGTTTAAAATCTGTGCATGACTTTTTTTTTTTTTTGAGACAGGGCCTCCGTCTCCCAGGCTGGAGTGCAGTGGCACGATTTCAGCTCACTGCAGCCTCAACCTCTAAGATTCAAGCAATTCTCCCGTCTCTGCCTCCCCTGTAGCTGGGACTACAGGCATGTGCCACCATGCCCAGCTAAGTTTTGTATTTTTAGTAGACACAGGATTTCATCATGTTGGCCAGGCTGGTCTCGAACTCCTGATCTCAAGTGATCCACCCACCTTGGCCTCCCAAAGTTCTGGGATTACAGGCGTGAGCCACCACCATGCCCAGCTTTTTCTTGAGACTGAATCTTGCTATGTCACCCAGGCTGGTCTCCAGCTCCTGAGCTCAAGCAATGCTTCCATCTCCACCTCAGCCTCAAGAGTACCTAGGACTATTCGAACACCACCATGTTGGTTTTTTTTTTGAACCTCTGTTGCTGCCTCCAAAAAACATTCCTTTTTTTTGATACGGAGTCTCTCTGTCACCCAGGCTGGAGTGCAGTGGCGCAATCTCAACTCACTGCCACCTCTGCCTCCCAGGTTAAGCGATTCTCCTGCCTCAGCCTCCTGAGTAGCTGGGATTACAGGCGCCCACCACCATGCCTGGCTAATTTTTGTAATTTTTTTAGTAGAGACGGGGTTTCACCATCTTGGTCAGGCTGGTCTCGAACTCCTAACCTCAGGTGATCTGCCTGCCTCAGCCTCCCAAAGTGCTGAGATTACAGGCATGAGCCACCCAGCTCGGCCTCTTTTTTTTTTTTAAGACAAGGTCTTAATAGGTTGTCCAGGGTAGAGTGCAGTAGCACAATCACAGTTCACTGTAGCCTCAACCTTCTGGGCTCAAGCGGTCCTCCCACCTCTGAGTGGTTGGGACTACAGGTGCACACCACCACACCTAGCTAATTTTGTTTATTGTTTTATAGAGAAGACAGTCTCACTACGTGGCCCAGGTTAGTCTCGAACTCCTGAGCTCAAGCAGTCCTCTCACCTTAGCCTCTCAAAGTGTTGGGATTACAGGTATGAGCCACTGTACCTGGCCTGAAGATAATTCTTTAAATTTCCTTTAATTTTTTAATTTTTTTAATTTTTTTTTTTTTAAGATGGGGTTTCACCATGATGGCCAGGCTGGTCTTGAACTCCTGACCTCAGGTGATCCACCCACCTTGGCCTCCCAAAGTGCTAGGATTACAGGCGTGAGCCACCATGCCTGGCCTAATTTTTAAATTTTTTTATTTATTTATTTTTTAAGACAGTCTCACTCTGTCACCAATGCTGGAGTGCAATGGTGCGATCTCAGCTCACTGCAACCTCCACCCCCTGGGTTCAGGCAATTCTCCTGCCTCATCTTCCTGAGTAACTGGAACAACAGGTGCACACCACCATGCCCAGCAAAATTATTATATTTTTAGAAGAGAAGGGGTTTCACCATGTTGGTCAAGCTGGTCTCAAACTCCTGACCTCAGGTGATCTACCTGCCTCGGCCTCCTAAAGTGCTGGGATTACAGGTGGGAGCCACCTCACCCAGCCATTTTAATTTTTTTAGCAATAAGAGTCTCATTCTGTTGCTCAAACTGAAGCCCAGTGGCAAGGTCATAGGTCATGGCAGTCTTAAATTCCTGGGCTCAAGCAGTTCTCCCACCTCAGCCTCCTGAGTAGCTGTGACAACAGGCATTGGAGCAAACATACCTGGCTAATTCTTAAACTTTTTATAAAGATGGAGTCTTGCTATGTTGCCTAAATTGGTCTCAAACTCCTGGCCTCAAGTGATCCTCCTGCCTCTGCTTTCCAAGTAGTTGGGATTATAGATGCAAGCTACCATGTCCAGTGATTGCGTATAACTTTTTTTTTTTTTCTAAGATGGAGTCTCTCTGTCACCCAGGCTGGAGTGAAATGGTGTGATCCTGGGTCACTGCAACCTCTGCTTCCCAGGTTCAAGTGATTCTCCTGCCTCAGCGTCCTGAGTAGCTGGGATTACAGGCTTGTGCCACCATACCCAGCTAATTTTGTATTTTTAGTAGAGACAGGGTTTCTCCACCCACCTAATTTTTGTATTTTTAGTAGTATTTTTAGTATTTTTGTATTTTTGCCAAGTTGGCCAGGCTGGTCTCAAACTCTTGACCTCAAGTGATTGTGCCCGACCCTTGGCCTTTTTTTTTTTTTTTGAGACGGAATTTCACTCTGTCACCCAGGCTGGAGTGCAGTGGCATAATCTTGGCTCACTGCAACCTCCGCCTCCGGGTTCAAGCGATTCTCCTGCCTCAGCCTCCCGAGTAGTTGGAATTACGGGTGTGCACCACCACACCTGGCTATTTTTGTATTCTTATTTTATTTTATTTATTTTTGAGATGGAGTCTCACTCGGTCACCCAGGCTGGAATACAGTGGTGCAATCTCAGCTCACTGCAATCTCTGTCTCCTGGGTTCAAGCAATTCTCTGCCTCAGCCTCCTTAGCAGCTGGAATTACAGGCACCCACCACCACACCCAGCTAATTTTTGTATTTTTAGTAGAGATGGGGTTCACCATCATGACCAGGCTGGTCTTGAACTTCTGACCTCATGATCCACTGCTTTGGCCTCCCAAAGTTCTGGGATTACAGGCGTGAGCCACCATGTACCCAGCTGCATATAACTTTTGACTCCCCAACAACCTAGCTACTAAAATAGCCTACTGTTGACCTAAAGCCATACCAATAAATAATGTAAACAGCTGATCAACACATATTCTGTAATATATATTATATTCTACATCCTTACAATAAAGTAAGCTAGAGAAAACAACATTATTTAAAAAATCATATGCCAGGCAAGGTGGCTCACACCTGCAATCCCAGCAATTTGGGAGGCCAAGGTGAGCAGATCACTCAAGGGCAGGAGTTTGAGACCAGCCTGGCCAACATGGCAAAACTCCATCTCTACAAAAAATACAAAAAAAATTAGGTAGGCATGGTGGCTGGTGCCTGTAATTCCTGCTACTTGGGAGGCTGAGGAAGCCGAATTGCTTGAGCCCAGGAGGTGGTGGTTGTAGTGTGCTGAGATCATGTGTGCCACTGCACTCCAGCCTGGAAAAAAGAGTAAGACTCTGTCGGAAAAAAAAAAAAAAAAAAAACCCAGAGAAAAGAAAATCAGGAGGACTCCTATCATAAGGAAAATATATTTACTACTCATTAAATGGAAGCGGATCATCATCCTCATTGTCTTCACATTGAGTAGAATGAGGAGGAGGAAGAGGAAGGGTTGGTCTTGTTATCTCGGCAGTGGCAGAAATGGAAGAAAATCCTCATATAAGTTCACCTCTGCAGTTAAAGCCCATATTGTTCGAGAGTCAACTGTACTGTAAATATACCTATATGCATGAAGAAACAGAAAATGTGAAAAAAGACAGGCTTCCTTAATCTTGCCCATCAGAGATTACTACTGTTAAATGTTTGGGGTCTAGACTAGCGGCAGATTTAATATCAGTTGTTTTGTTTTGTTTTATTTTGTTTTTTGAGATGGAGTTTTGCTCTTGTTGCCCAGGCTGGAGTGCAATGGCTTGATCTCGGCTCATTGCAACCTCCACCTCCTGGGTTCAAGTGATTCTCCTGCCTCAGTTTCTCGAGTAGCTGGGATTATAGGCATATGCCACCACGCCCAGTCCAATTTTGTATTTTTAGTAGAGATGGGGTTTCTCCATGTTGATCAGGCTGGTCTCGAACTCCTGAGCTCAGGTGATCTGCCCGCCTTTTCCTCCCAAAGTACTAGGATTACAGGTGTGAGCCACCACGCCCGGCCCCCTAGTCTTTTTTTTTTTTTAAGACAGAGTCTCATTCTGCTCCTCTGTCACTCAGGCTGGAGTCCAGTGGTGTGTTCTTGGCTCACAGCAACTTTCGCCTCCCAGGTTGAATTAATTCTCGTGTCTTTTTCTTTTTTTTTTAACACAGAGTCTTGCTTTGTTGCCAGGTGCCAGGCTGGAGTGCAGTGGCACAATCTCGGCTCACTGCAACCTCCACCTCCCAGGTTCAAGCAATTCTCCTGCCTCAGCCTCCCATGTGCACCCCCACACCCAGCTAATTTTTGTATTTAATAGAGATGGAGTTTCACTATGTTGGCCAGGATAGTCTTGATCTCTTGACCTCATGATCCATCCGCCTCAGCCTTCCAAAGTGCAGGGATTACAGGTGAGAGCCACCACACCTGGCCCCCAGTCTTTTTTTTTTTTAAGACAGACTCTCATTCTGCTCACTCTGTCACTCAGGCTGGAGTGCAGTGGTGTGTTCTCGGCTCACTGCAACTTTTGCCTCCCAGGTTGAATTAATTCTCGTGCCTCAGCCTCCCAAGTATGCTGGGATTGCAGGCATAAGCCACCACACCTGGTTAATTTTTATATTTTTAGTAGAGACAGGGTTTTGCCATGATGGCCAGGCTGATCTTGAATTCCCAGCCTCAAGTGATCTGCCTGCCTCAGCCTCCCAAAGTCCTTGGATTACAGGCGCGAGCCACTATGCCTGGCTAGTCTTTTTTAAAAAAAAATTTAATAAAAATTGGATCATACTTTTCCGCAACTAGTTTTTAATATATTTTTTTCTTTCCTTAAAGTCCACAGGAAGACTATAAGAGTCATGCATGCATCTCTGATATCTTTATATGATGATATGCTTGACATAGGACATGCTTCTTTTATTTTTATTTAATTAATTTATTTATTTTTATTTTTATTTTTATTTTTTTTATAAGATGGGGTTTCACCATCATGGCCAGGCTGGTCTTGAACTCCTGACCTCAGGTGATCCACCCACCTCGGCATCCCAAAGTGCTGGGATTACAGGCGTGACCCACCATGCCCGGCTCTATTTTATTTACTTTTATTTATTTTTTTGAGACGGAGTCTCACTGTGTCACCCAGGCTGGAGTGCAGTGGCTCAATCTCGGCTCACTGCAACCTCCGCCTCCCAGGTTCAAGCGATTATCCTGCCTCAGCCTCCTGAGTAGCTGGGATTACAGGCTTGTGCCACCATACCCGGCTAATTTTGTATTTTTAGTAGAGACAGGGTTTCTCCATGTTGGTCAGGTTGGTCTCGAATTCCCAACCTCGTGATCCACTGGCCTCAGCCTCCCAAAATGCTGAGATTACAGGTGTGATCCACTGTGCCTAGCCTTTATTTTTTATTATACTTTAAGTTCTGGGATACATGTGCAGAATGAGCAGGTTTGTTACATAGGTATACACGTGCCATGGTGGTTTGCTGCACCCATCAATCCATCATCTACATTAGGTATTTCTCCTAATGGTATCCCTCCCCTAGTCCCCCAACCCCCCAACAGACCCCAGTGTGTGATGTTCCCCTCCCTGTGTCCACGTGTTCTCATTGTTCAACTCCCACTTATGAGTGAGAACATGTGGTGTTTGGTTTTCTCTTCCTGTGTTAGTTTGCTGAGAATGATGGTTCCAGTTTCAACCATGTCCCTGCAAAGGACGTTATCTCATCTTTTTTTATGGTTGCATAGTATTCCATGGTGTATATGTACTATTATTATTATTATTACTTTTTTGAGACGGAGTCTCACACTGTTGCCAGTCTGTAGCGCAGTGGCGCGATCTTGGCTTACTGCAATCCCCACCTCTCCTGGGTTCAAGCAATTCTCCTGCCTCAGGCTCCCAAGTAGCTGGGACTACAGGTGTGGCCACCATGCCCAGCTAATTTTCGTATTTTTAGTAGAGCTGGAGGGTTTCACCATGTTGGCCAGGATGGTCTCAATCTCCTCACCTCGTGATCCACCCACCTCAGCCTCCTCCCAAAGCTGGGATTACAGGCATAAGCCACCGCGCCAGGTCTATTATTATTATTTTTTTAGACGGAGTCTCCCTCTTGTCACCCAGGCTGGAGTGCAATGGTGTGATCTCAGCTCACTACAACCTCCGCCTCCTGGGTTTAAGCGATTCTCCTGCCTCAGCCTTCCAAGTAGCTGGGATTACAGGCACCCACCACCACGCCTGGCTAATTTTTGTATTTTTAGTACAGACAGGGTTTCACCATGTTGGCCAGGCTTGTCTCAAACTCCTGACCTCAGGTGATCTGCCCGCCTCAGCCTCCCAAAGTGCTGGGATTAAAGGCGTGAGCCAGCATACCTGGCCTTCATTTCTATATTTTAAAAAAAAGTAGGTATAATAAAATACATTGGATAAAAGTCCTAGAATGCTTGCTAAACAACATGTAAATTAACACTGATAGCTAAGGTGTAAGCAAGAGGAATTGAGTACTGTGATGAATAATTTTTTTTTTAATAATTTTTTTTTTTTTGAGACTGAGTCTTGCTCTGTCACCCAGGCCAGAGTGCAGTGGCGGGATCTCAGCTCACTGCAACCTCAACTTCCCAAGTTCAAGCAATCCTCCCAAGTAGCTGGGACTACAGGCCCCCCAACACCACGCCCGGCTAATTTTTGTATTTTTAGTAGATACGGTGTTTCACCATATTGGCCAGGCTGGTCTTGAACTCCTGGCCTCAAGTGATCCACCCGCCTCAGCCTCCCAAAGTGCTGGGATTACAGGCATGAGCCACTGCACCCAGCCTTTTCTTTTTTTTACAAAAATAATCTTCCCAGTTAGATTCACAACTCATAAAAGAGCTCTAAAATGATGGAGAAGGATGAGTTATCCAGTAGATTTCATTAAGCTGATAACCAGTTTTGAGCTGAATTCTTTGGTAAAGGAAGGAAAGAGAAAAAGAGACAGCTTAATCTGTGTTTGGGGAAGTGGTTAGTACTTAGGAAACATAAGCCATTAAAGACTGTGAAATATCCCAAGGGATGAATTTCCATAGTTCTTCCTGCCACTCACAAGTCCCACCCCACCCACACCCTCTATCCCCCATCAAAGAGCACCAGATCTTGTCTTTCTCATACAACCAATGGAAGGAGTAAGGGGTAAGGCTGGAAGGCAGAGAGAGAGAGCTGGAGGTCGCCACGGGTATTGATTTTAGTTCCCCTAGAAAACTATCTTTAAAAGAATTTCGTAGGAAGTTGGGTGTGGCGGTGCATGCCTGTAGTTTCAGCACTTTGGGAGAACGAGGAGGGAGGATCACTTAAGCCTGGGAGTTCGAGGCTGCAGTGAGCTGTGATCCTGCCACTGCACTCCAGCCTGTGTGTCAGTGCGAGACCCTGTCAAAAGAAAAAAAATTCGTAGAAGTCTACGCCCTTTTTTTTTCTAGAAACCCGAACCGCGTGAGTTCCCAACTAAGTTCTTTTTGTTGTTATTTCTCTTCTTTCGAAACTTAAACTCAGGCTGGGCGCGGTGGCTCATACCTGTAATCCCAGCACTTTGGGAGGCCGAGGCAGGCAGATCACAAGGTCAGGAGTTCGAGACCAGCCTGGCCAACATGGTGAAACCCCGTCTGTACTATAAATATAAAATAAAAAATTAGCAGGGCATGGTGGAGAGAGCCTGTAGTCCCAGCTATTCGGGAGGCTGAGGCAGGAGAATCGCTTGAACCAAGGAGGCGGAGGTTGCAGTGAGCGGAGATCGCGCCACTGCATTCTAGCCTGGCCGACAGAGCGAGACTCCATTTCAAAAAAAAAAAAAACACTTAAACTCTTGCCTAATCTCTGAAGATAAAGAGAAGGAGGGAAAAGGCTGGCATTACCGATAGCCACTAAACCACGGGTAGCTGAGAAACTGAGCCTGAGCTCAGACTGGAAAAAAGGGGGAAACCCGCGCCCCTAAGAGGCCTTAACGCACAGAGCAGCGGGAACCTCCAGGGCGCCGCGGGAGCGCGCAGCGCGGCGGGTAAACTACAACTCCCAGCGTACCGCGCGCCCGGCGTTACGCCGCGCCCGCTCATTGGCCACCGGGGATATTTGAAAGGAGGGGCTGGCGCGGAAAACGAAGGTTACGTTTTGGATCCTCGCGGAGTACTGTCTGGCGGCCAAGTGCTGGACCTGGGAAAGAGGGCGACTTTTGGGGCGGTGAGGCCAGAGGGATTCGTGAGCGTGGGTACAAGCCGAGGTGAAGGGGATACCCAGAGCTGACGCGAGGGGAGGCGGGGATGGCTCCGGGAGGGAGTGTCGGGAGCCTTTGTGACGGCCCCGGGGCGCTGAAGGGCTGTGCCGAGGCCTCTGGGGTAGCGCGGCGAGTGATGTGGCAGCGCAGGCGGGGATCTGCCCGGAGGAAGGAAGAGCGGAAACGTCAGTTTATAACGGGAGCTCGGCGTCCCGGTGTGGGTTTTTTCCCCGATGAAATTTCTGATGTGATTCTTTACCTCCTTCCACGGCCTTCAGGCCTCTTCCCTTCCTCCAGTGAGCTTCATTAACAATCTTCACTAATTGGTCTCTTTTTCCCTGGCTCTCCAGTGTCATGAGGAACTTCAAAGGAGCCAACTTTGGGACTCTGTTAAGCAGCCAGAAGGAGGTTGAAGAGTTGCTGCCCGACTTGAAGGTGGGGGTGCTGCCTGGCTCGGAATACACCTGGCTTTCCCAACTGAGCTGTTTTTTGTTTGCCTTTTGAAGAGATGGATAAGTAGGGGACCCTCTCTGAGCAACCCTATTTCTAATTACTTTCTCTACCTCTTTCCTGCCTTTGCTAGCCCCATTCATATCTTACTCTACTCTTAGGAGTTCCTGTCCAAGCCTCCAGCTGGTTTTCCCAGCAGCCGATCTGATGCTGAGAGGAGACAAGCTTGTGATGCCATCCTGAGGGCTTGCAACCAGCAGCTGACTGCTAAGCTAGCTTGCCCTAGGCATCTGGGGAGCCTGCTGGAGCTGGTAGAGCTGGCCTGTGATGGCTACTTGGTGTCTACCCCCCAGCGTCCTCCCCTCTACCTGGAACGAATTCTCTTCGTCTTGCTGCGGAACGCTGCTGCACAAGGAAGCCCAGAGGCCACGCTCCGCCTTGCTCAGCCCCTCCATGACTGCTTGATGCAGTGCTCTCGCCAGGCTGCTCCCCAGGACTACGAGGCTGTGGCTCGGGGCAGCTTTTCTCTGCTTTGGAAGGGGGCAGAAGCCCTGTTGGAACGGAGAGATGCATTCTTAGCTCGGCTGAAGGCCTTGAGCTTCCTAGTACTCGTGGAGGATGAAAGTACCCCTTGTGAGATTCCTCACTTTGCTTCGCCAACAGCTTGTCGAATGGTAGCTGCCCATCAGCTATTCGATGCCAGTGGGCATGGTCTAAATGAAGCAGATGCTGATTTCCTAGATGACCTGCTCTTCAGGCACGTGATCAGAGCCTTGGTGGGGGAGACAGGGAGCTCTTCTGGCCTTCTTTCTCCCCAGAGGGCCCTCTGCCTCTTGGAGCTCACCTTGGAACACTGCCGTCGCCTTTGCTGGAGCCACCACCATGACAAAGCCATCAGCGCAGTGGAGAAGGCTCAGAGTTACCTATGGAACACCAATCTAGCCCCTAGCCTTCAGCTATGTCAGCTAGGGGTTGAACTGCAGGTTGGGGAGGAAGGACCTCAGGCGGTGGCCCAGCTTCTGATGAAGGCATCAGCTGTCCTGAGCAATAGTATGGAGGCACCATCACCCCCGCTTCGGGCATTGTATGAGAGTTGCCAGTTCTTCCTTTCAGGCCTGGGGCGAGGCACCAAGAGGCGCTATGGACTTGATGCTATTCTGAACCTCTTTGCTTTTCTTGGAGGGTACTGCTCTCTTACGCAGCAGCTGCAGGATGATGGTGTGAGTTAAGGACCTGGAGGTAGGGTGGGGACATGGTCTGTGGACTCACTACCAGCCTAGGATATTGGGCAAGATCTAGAAGTCCTGGCTCCCTCCTTGTTAGGCTGCTCTCTGGACTGTGCCTAGCCAGCCAGCAAGCAGCCTAGTCTATCCTGAGAGAGCAGTGGCCTTTCTGGATGTCCTCCTTCCTGCTCCCTGGGCTCTGCCAGCTCTCCAGGAGTACGGATTAGTCTTCAGCTTGGAGCCCTCTTTATCTCTGCTCCTCATACCAACCTTCCGCCTCTTTCCTCAGGTGTGTGGAGGCTCCTCCAAGCAACAGCAATCTTTTCTTCAGATGTACTTTCAGGGACTTCACCTCTACACTGTGGTGGTATA
Source organism: Cacajao melanocephalus (assembly GCA_963573385.1). NCBI lineage: Eukaryota > Metazoa > Chordata > Mammalia > Primates > Pitheciidae > Cacajao > Cacajao melanocephalus. The sequence goes on along the minus strand of CAUYLG010053814.1, from coordinate 14,814 downwards.
TGACTTTGCACAAGGCTGTCAGGTACTGTCTGGGAATCAAGGAACCTGGACAAGGCTCATAGGGTCTGCGGGAGCTCCACTGCCCTCGAAGAGCTCTGGGGTTGCTTGGCTTTGGGTGTGGAGTGGGGTGGAGGTCATCTTGGACCCAACATGACTCCTCACCCTCAAGCCCTTCTTGTCCCTTCAGGTAGCTGGTTTGGCTGACCTGGCCCAATTAGTGGAGAGTTGCAAGTCTACCGTTGTCTGGATGCTGGAGGCCTTAGAAGGCCTGTCACGCCAGGAGGTGAAGGACTACATGGGGATGACTGGTTAGTGCCCTGGGCCTTAGAGTTCATGGGTGGGTCATCACCCACTAGGCAGGTGAATAGTACTTGCTGCATGGTTCTGACCACTGTGAGGGTTCCCTATGGTTCAAGGAGGCGGTGAAAGAAATTGATAAGTACCACCTACTCTATATTTAACACTAGTAGAGAAGTGAATGAGGCTAACTTTTTTTTTTTTTGAGATGGAGTCTCACCCTGTTGTCCAGGTTGGAGTGCAGTGGTGTGATCTCAGCTCACTGCAACTCGGTCTCCCAGGTTCAAACAATTCTCCTGCCTCAGCCTCCCGAGTAGCTGGGATTACAGGCGCCCACCACCATGCCCAGCTAATTTCTGTATTTTTAGTAGAGATGGGGTTTCACCATGTTGGCCAGGCTGGTCTCCAACTCCTGACCTCAAGTGATCTGCCCGCTTCAGCCTCCCAAAGTACTGGGATTATAGGCGTGAGCCACTGCACCTGGCCGAGGCTAATTTATAACAGCGGACACTATTGCCTCGACTGGAGTCTAACTTGGCGTTTAACAGTTGTAACTGATATGCAAACTTAGGACCTTTCAATATATTTTTAATTTTTTTTTTTTGGAGACAGAGTTTCGCTCTTGTTACTCAGGCTGTATTTTTAATTTTTTAAAATGTTTTGTTTATTTTTTCTTTTTCTTCACTTATCAGAATCCAGAAGTTATTACAAATGACCTTTCTGTATACTTAAGTGGTTTGTTTTTGTTTCTGTTTTTTTTTAATAGACGGGGTTTCACCGTGTTGGTCAGACTGGTCTTAAACTCCTGACCTCAGGTGATCCGCCTGCCTTGGCCTCCAAAGTGCTTGGATTACAGGCGTGAGCCACCACGCCCGGCCGGTTTTGTTTTTTTTTGAGACAAGGTCTTGCTCTGTCCCCTAGGCTAGAGTCCACTGGCACAATCACAGCTCAACACAGTCATAACCTCCTGTACTCAAGCTAGGGTTACAGGTGTGAACCACCGCACCTGGCTGACCCTGTCTTTTAAAAAAAGAATTTATATATTTCCACTCACTGCCACCTCCGCCTCCTGGGCCCAAGCGATTCTCCTGCCTCAGCCTCCCGAGTAGCTGGTATTATAGGCACCCACCACCGCACCTGGATAATTTTTGTATTTTTAGTAGAGACAGGGTTTCACCATGTTGGTCAAGCTGGTCTTGAACTCCTAACCTCAGGTGGTCCTCACTCTCGGCCTCCCAAAGCTGGGATTACAGGCGTGAGCCGCCGTGCCCGGCCCATAACCAACATTTAAGTCAAGTAACAGACTTATAGCCCAGAAAATCCTTCCTTGGGTTCCCTTTCAACCCCCACCAGCAATCACTATCCTTATAGTTTTTCCAGTTTTGTTGTTGCGACAGAGTCTCTGTCGCCCAGGCTGGAGTGCAGTGGCATGATCTCAGCTCACTGCAACCTTCACCTCCTGGGCTCAAGCAGCTTTGCTGCCTCAGCCTCCTGAGTAGCTAGCCTTACAGATGCACACTTCTCTGCTAATTATTGTGGGGTTTTTGTTTTTGTTTTTGCTTTTTAGACCAAGTCTCCCTTTGTCACCCAAGCTGGAGTACAGTGGCACAATCTCGGCTCACTGCAACCTCTGCCTCAGCTTCCGAGTAGCTGGGATTACAGATGTGAGCCACAATGCCCAGCCCCATCATTTTAAAAAGCAAGGCCTGTTAGTTTAAGCCTCGTAATTCTAAAGTTTTCAGTCATGGGAAGGTTCTAAAGAACTTTTTATATTCTTAGTGGTTGAACCTAGCCATAGAGATAAAAATATCATTAGAAGTAACAAAAATTATTATTATGAAAATTCTGGCCAGGTGTGGTGGCTCAGGCCTGTAATCCCAGCACTTCGGGAGGCTGAGGTGGGCAGATCACCTGAGGTCAGGAGTTGGAGACCAGCCTGGCCAACACAGTGAAACCCTGTCTCTACTAAAAATACAAAATTAGCCAGGCATGGTAGGGCAAGCCTGTAATCCCAGCTGCTACTTGGGAGGCTGAGACAGGACAATCGCTTGAACCTGCAAGTTGAAGGTTGCAGTGAGCTGAGATCGCACCATTGCACTCCAGCCTGGGCAACAAGAGTGAAACTCCATCTCAAAAAAAAAAAAAAGAAAGAAAAATTCCTCCCACAGAGTACTGAAGACTGACTTTATTTTCTCCCAGTCGTCTATGTTGATAGCCAAGAAGCTGCATAAATATTATCATTTATTCATTCAGCAAATATTAGTTGAGTATTCACTGTGTGCTGTGCACTATTTTGAGTACTTGGATGTGTCAGTAAACAAAACAAAGATCCCTTCCCTCACAGAGCCACATTCTAGTTTAGAGGAAACGAGAAACTCAGTAAATAAGTGAATTATCAACATATTAGAAAGTGGTAAGAAATGTGGGGGGAAGGAAAAATAGAGCAGGATAAGATAGGGAATTGGGAGTCCAAGGTGCATGACGTGGGGCAAGTTACCACCTTAAATCAGGTGCTCAGGGTAGACCTAATTGAGAGGGTGACGTGAGCAAAGGCTTGGAGGATGTGAGGGAGTTAGCCATGTGGGTACCAGGAAAAGAACATCCCTGGCAGAAGAAACACCCAGTGCCAGGGCCCTGAGGCAGGACAGGGTCTGGTTTGTAAAACAAGTGCAGATGGGCTGAGTGGTGTGGGTTCACCATTCTAGAATGAAGGCATGAGTCTATTTGGAGCAGGAAGAGGAGAGCTGCCCCTTCCTCATTCCTAGCAGTAGGGGTTCCTGTCTGATTTGGAAGCTGCTGAGCTGACCACAGATTGATACTCTCTCTGGTGCCTCTCCAGGAGGAGAGGGTGGTAGGAGCCATTCGTATGGTCAATTGTCCCTTTTCTCCCCTGCAGCTTCTTACACCAGTAACTTGGCCTATAGCTTCTACAGTCACAAGCTCTATGCCGAGGCCTGTGCCATCTCCGAGCCGTTCTGTCAGCACCTGGGTTTGGTGAAGCCAGGCACTTATCCTGAGGTGCCTCCTGAGAAGGTACAAAGGAATGAGAAGTACAGGAGGGGAGCTTATGTGGTGGGGGCTTGGGTAGCAGGAAAGGGCCTAGCCAGCACCCTGCCTTGGAGTGGGGTGTTGGTAGCAGCATGTTGGCACCAGTCTCTGGACAGTGCTTCCCAAACCTCACTGGACTGTTACTTAGTGTTTTTCTTTAGATTGACTCACCTTTTTTTTTTTTTTTGAAATGAGTCTCACTCTTTCCCCTAAGATGGAGTGCAGTGGCATGATCTTAGCTCACTGCAACCTCCACCTCCCAGGTTCAAGCAATTCTCCTGCCTCAGCCTCTCAAGTAGCTGGGATTACAGGGCCCACCACTATGCCCGGCTAATTTTTGTAGTTTTTGTAGAGATGGGATTTCACCATGTTGGTTGGCCAGGCTAGTCTCAAACTCCTGACCTCAGGTGATCCGCCTGCCTCGGCCTCCCAAAGTGCTGGTATTACAGGTGTGAGCCACTGCATCCAGCCTGACTCACGTTTTATATTTAGCCTGGTCCTAAGCTACTGATTTCCAGCTGAGCTGCACATGAGAATCACCTGAGTGACCTTTAAAGAAATTCTAATACCCCAAGTTAATTGCATCAGAATCTCTAGTGCTTTCTGGGTGTGGTGGCTTACACCTGTAATCCCAACGCTTTGGGGAGGCCAAGGCAGGTGGATCACCTGAGGTCCAGAGTTTGAGACCAGCCTGGCCAACATGGTAAAACCCTGTCTCTACTAAAAATACAAAAAGTAGCTGGGTATGGTGGCATGTGCCTGTAATCCCAGCTACTCAGGAAGCTGATGCAGGAGAATCACTTGAACCTGGGAGGCAGAGGTTGCACTGAGCCAAAATCATGCTACCGCACTCCAGCCTGGGCGACAGAGTGAAACTCTGTCTCAAAAAAAAAAAAAAGATTCTAGTGCTGGAGCCCAGGCAACTCAATATTTTCAAAGATCCCCCCCCAGATGGTCCTTTGAGCAACCAGAGTGAGATCCAGTGTTCTTAAGCAAGAATACCTGTGAACTGATGCATTGGTGGGATTGGCAAACAAAATGGATCATAGAGAGGCTTGGGTTTCATCTTGACTGAGGTGATGAGCCTCCAAAGGATTTAAGTGGAGCCATGACAGCAGACAGGCGTTTTGGATTTCCCTGACTTCGCTGTGATGAATGGAGTGCAGGAGACAAGACTGGGTAATCAGGCTGCCCATAGTAGCCTAGGCGGGGGAGGGTGGGCTAAACCGAAGCAGCTGCATGAGGGATGGAATGCAGTGGATGGGTGCAAGAAGCCAAGGATTAACCTGGTAGGTGACTGGCTGGGAGGGAGAGCCAGAGAAGGGAACATCAGAAATGACCCCACATTTCTGACTCAGGAGAAGGCAGTGCCATTTGCCGAGGATTACAGGAGAAGAAGCAGGTTTTCAAGGGTGTGGATGATGAACATGGGGGTGGAGTGGATTGGAGCCTCTGAATTGAAGGCACTGAGTATTTCATTCTTAGGGATCTCCTGCCTTGGGGTGGGGGTGGCGCAGGAGGCCCACCTGCTAGCCTTGCCCCCCCATGTGGTTATGTGCCTATGCATGCACATCCCTTCCACCATACACATTCACTGGTTCCTCTCCAGTTTGGTCTGTTCCCTTTCTCTGGTCAGTTGCACAGGTGCTTCCGGCTGCAAGTAGAGAGTTTGAAGAAACTGGGTAAACAGGCCCAGGGCTGCAAGATGGTGACTTTGTGGCTGGCAGCCCTGCAACCCTGTAGCCCTGAACACATGGCTGAGCCAGTCACTTTCTGGGTTCGGGTCAAGATGGATGCAGCCAAGGCTGGAGACAAGGAGCTACAGCTAAAGTGAGTTGGGGGCTGGGTGCAGTGGCTCATGCCTGTAATCCCAGCACTTTGGGAAGCCAGGGTGGGTGGATCATTTGAGGTTAGGAGTTTGAGACCAGCCTGGCCAACATGGTGAAAGCTGTCTATACTAAAGATACAAAAATTAACCAGGTGTGGTGGCACACACCTGTAATCCCAGCTACTCAGGAGGCTGAGGCAGGAGAATCGCTTGAACCAGGAGGCGGAGATGGCAGTGAGCCAAGATTGTGCCGCTGCACTCCAGCCTGGAGGCAGACTCTGTCTCAAAAGGGAGTTGGGGAGGGGGTCAACCATGTTTGGCCCATGAATGGGGTGGCTTTTGGTAATCATGGTCATGTCCTTTCATCTTTATGTCTGGCCAATAAAGACAGTAATTCCTTCATTCATTAGTTATTCATTGAGTGCCTACTATATGCTAGCCACTGAGCTAGGTACTTGGTGGTATAGTGGTGACAATGTTCTTGCTTTCATGGAGCTTATATTCTACTTGGGGAGATATTTTTTTAAAGTACATTTTATATCTGTTCTTTTTAAAAAAAATTTTTTTTTATAGAGACAAGGTCTCACTATGTTTCCTAGGCTGGTCTTGAACTCCTGAGCTCAAGTGATCCTCCTACTTTGGCCTCTCAAAGTGCTAGGATTACAGGCATGAGCCAACATGCCCCGCCTTCATGTGTGCTCTATGAAACCAGTTAAATAGAGTGATTTGCCAAAAGAGGGAACAAGTTTAGGTGGGTTATTTAGGAAAGCCCTCTTTGAAGAAGCGATAGATGAGACGTGAGGATGTGAAGGAATCTACTCTATGAAGATCTCAGGGAGCCTAGGCAACATAGTAAGACCTTGTCTCTATTTAAAAAAAAAAAAAATTAGCCAAATGTGGTGGCATGAACCTATAGTCTACTTATACCTAGTTAGGAGGCTGAAGTGGGAGGATCACTTGAGCCTGGAAGACCAATGCTGCAGTGAACCGTGATCACGCCATTGCACTCCATCCTGGGCAACAGAGTGAGACTGTCTCAAAAAATAGATCTCAGGGAAGGGAATTCCTTGCAGAGGTAGTAGTAAATACAAAGACTGCAAGGTGGGAAAGAGCTTGGGAACATGCCTGAGAAAGCCAGCATGCTGGGGGTAGTAGAACAATGGTATAGACTGGGGAGCCATATGGAATGGAAATGGTCAAGGTGGGAAGAGGCCAGGTCACACAGGGCCTTATAGGCCATGGTCAGGGCTTTGTAAATGATTCCTAGTGGGAGCCCACTGCAGTTTAACAGGGGAACAATGCAATCTGATTTAGGCTTTGAAAGCCATGACTGAAACTTACTGAGCTTTCAGCAAGCCAAAGCTGGGGCTCCTCACGTGGGAGCAGAGGCTTTGTGCCTCCTGGGCTCTACCCTGGTGCTGAGCATGCCCTCCCTCAGGACTCTGCGAGACAGCCTAAGTGGCTGGGACCCGGAGACCCTGGCCCTCCTGCTGAGGGAGGAGCTGCAGGCCTACAAGGCGGTGCGCGCCAACACTGGACAGGAACGCTTCAACATCATCTGTGACCTCCTGGAGCTGAGCCCCGAGGAGACACCAGCTGGGGCCTGGGCACGAGCCACCTACCTGGTGGAACTGGCTCAGGTGCTCTGCTACCACAACTTTGCCCAGCAGGCCAACTGGTAAGGAGTAGTAGCTGGGGAGGCCACTCTTGCTTCTTGCCCTAGGTCCTCTCACCCTCTTCAGAACCAGTGTCCCTCTCCACGTCCCTGAGTGCTCCCTTCTTCTCGTGGCCATGGGAGCACATGCAAAGGGCGAGGCCAGCTGTTCTGCAGCTGGCCCTTCCCAGGGCGCCATGGCAGGTACTTCTAGCAGGCCCAGCTAAAGCACATCCTCTCCCTGCAGCTCTGCTCTGGATGCTATCCGGGAAGCCCTACAGCTTCTGGAGTCTGTGAGGCCTGAGGCCCAGGCCAGAGATCAGCTTCTGGACGATAAAGCACAGGCCTTGCTGTGGCTTTACATCTGTACTCTGGAAGCCAAGATGCAGGAAGTGAGTGTGGCTGCTGTGGGGTTCAGCAGAACTGGGTGTAGGAATTATTGTCCCTGGGCCCCCAGCAAGTTGGTTGGTACCAGCCCTGGTTTTTTTGTTTTTATTTTTAGAGATAGGGTCTCTCTGTGGCCCAGGCTGGTCTTGAACTCCTGGTCTCAAACAATCCTCCCACCTCAACCTGCTGAGTAGCCAGGACTATAGGCGCACACCACTGTGCCCTGTTTTATACCCCAATCTTCCAATCCAGGGTATCGAGCGGGATCGGAGAGCCCAGGTCCCTGGTAACTTGGAGGAATTTGAAATCAATGACCTGAACTATGAAGATAAATTCCAGGAAGATCGTTTCCTATACAGTAACATTGCCTTCAACCTGGCTGCAGATGCTGGTGAGGGGTAAATGTAGTGTGGCGTGGGCATCTCCATGGCTTCCTGAGTGGAACGGGACCCCTGGTGAGGGCGAGCCTGACCTTGTAGGGTAGGAGTTTGTGGAAGCAGCAGGAGGTTGGTGTAAAGGGCAGAGCATGTTATAGAGAAAGGCAAGTTCTCTCCAGATGGCCCATGCTGAGAGGGCCAGTCATTTTCTTCTGGCTTAACAGCTCAATCCAAATGCCTGGACCAAGCCCTGGCCCTGTGGAAGGAGCTGCTTACAAAGGGGCAGGCCCCAGCTGTGCGATGTCTCCAGCAGACAGCAGCCTCGCTGCAGATCCTAACAGCCCTCTACCAACTGGTGGCAAAGGTAATGGGGCAGGGCATCGAGGGGACCCATTTAAAAAAAGACTAAACCAGAAACAGTGCCTTCGCCTTCTTTGGCCTGTGAGCCTACTGAGAAGTCATGAAAGCCAATGGTCAAGCACAGGGCTGTATCACCAGTCTTATCTTTTTTTTTTTTTTTTTTTTTGAGACAGAGTCTCACTCTGTTGCCAGGCGCCAGGCTGGAGTGCAGTGATGTGATCTCAGCTCACTGCAACCTCCGCCTTCCGGGTTCAAGCAATTCTTCTGCCTCAGCCTCCAGAGTAGCTGGGACTACAAGCGCACGCCACCACACCCAGCTAATTTTTTGTATTTTTAGTAGAGATGGGGTTTCAGCATGTTGGCCAGGATGGTCTCAATCTCTTGACCTCGTGATCCGCCTGCCTCGGCCTCCCAAAGTGCTAGGATTACAGGCGTGAGCTGCCGCACCTGGCGACCAGTCTTATCTTAAATCCAAGCTCCCTCATTTATTAATGTATGGCCTCAGGCAAGTTGCTTAACCTTCTAAGCCCAAGTTTCTTTATCTCTGAAACAGGGGCCATACTACTGCCTATGGCGTTATTCAATGTGGCAATGCATAGAAGATGTATTGTGTAAATGGTGTCCTCAAATGTTAGCTTTAGTCCGGACAACACGGTGAAACCCCATCTCTACAAGAAATTTTAAAAAATTAGGCCAGCACAGTGGCATGTGCCTGTAATCCCAGCTACTCTAGGGTGGCTGAGGCAGGAGAACCGCTGGAGCCAGCAGTGAGCCTTGGTTGTGCCACTGTACTCTAGCCTGGGGGACAGAGCAAGATGCTGTTTCGTTAAAAAAAAAAAAGTTAACTTTAATTATTAGATGATTTGTTACCTATCAGAAAAATACATAGATGGTTTTTTGTTTTGTTTTGTTTTTTTTGTTTTTTTGAGAGACAGAGTGTTGCTCTGTTGCCAGGCTGGAGTGCAATGGCGTGATCACAGCTCACTGCAACCTCTGCCTTCTGGGTTCAAGAGATTCTCCTGCCTCAGCCTCCCTAGTAGCTGGGATTACAGGCACATGCCACCACACCCAGCTAATTTTTGTATTTTTAGTAGAGACGGGGTTTTACCATGTTGGCCAGGATGGTCTTGATCTTCTGATCCCGTGATCCGCCCAGCCTGGCTTCCCAAAGTGCTGGGATTGCAGGGGTGAGCCACCGCGCCTGGGGCCCATAGATGCCTTTGGACACAATTTTACATTCTTACATTCTTATGTGTAACTTTTTTTTTTTTTTTTTTTTTGAGTTGGAGTCTTGCTCTGTTGCCCAGGCTGGAGTGCAGTGACACAGTCTTGGCTCACCGCAACTTCTGACTCCTGGGTTCAAGCGATTCTCCTGCCTCAGCCTCCTGAGTAGCTAGGACTACAGGCGCATGACCACTCCTGGCTACTTTTTTGTATTTTTAGTATAGATGGGGTTTCCCATGTTGGCCAGGCTGGTCTTGAACTCCTGACCTCAGGTGATCCATGCATCTCAGCCTCCCAGAGTGCTGGGATTACAGGTGTGGGCCATTGTTCCCAGCATTTTTTTTTTTTCTTCTTCTTCTTCTTCTCCTCCTCGAGACAGAGTCTTGCTCTGTCACCCAGGCTGGAGTGCAGTGGCGCGATCTCAGCTCACTGCAACCTCTGCTTCCTGGGTTCAAGGGATTCTCCTGGTTCACTCAGCCTCCTGAGTAGCTAGGACTATAGGTGCGCACAACCACGCCCTGCTAATTTTTGTATTATTGGTAGAGATGGGGTTTCACCATGTGGGCCAGGCTGGTATTGAACTCCTGACCTCAGGTGATCCGCCTGCCTCAGCCTCTCAAAGTGCTGCGATTACAGGTGTGAGCCACCTGCCTGGCCTTATGTATATTCTTATTTCAGGGACTTTCACAAATTTCCTGAAGCTCTTCCCTAAACCCCACATTAGGAAACTTTAAAAAAAAAAAAGGCATTATACATGCTGTTAAGTGTGAGCCAATAGATCATATTTCTAGCAGAAGCTACCTCAGCCCTAGATTTGAGTCTTGGTTCTGCCACATAGCTGTTATGTGAACTTAGACAAGCAACTTAACCCATGTGAGTCTTAGCTTCCTGTACTGTAAAACTGGAGTTAGAGTTGTTATGAAGGTTAAATGAATTGATGCATGTAAACCTTGGCACACTGCCTGGCACATAGTAAGTACTCAGAAAATCCTGGCTATTGGTGATGATTGGCATCTAGGCTTTAAAACAGCAGGGGCAGGGTGATGGTTGCTTCCTCTGGGTAACCACATTCCAAACAGGCCATGAGGTCAGACTACAGTCCAAGGTCCCAAAGGGCTGAGGAGCACAGGGTAGAAATGGAGGCTTGAGCCAGGGGTGGAGTAAACTTGGCTGTTCCTGCTGATCAGCCCATGCAGGCTCTGGAGGTCCTCCTGCTTCTGCGGACTGTCTCTGAGAAACTGAAGGACCACGCGAAGGCCACTGGCTCCTCGTGCCACATCACCCAGCTCCTCCTGACCCTCGGCTGTCCCAGCTATGCCCAGGTGAGTGCCTACCCAGCCTAGTCTAGAGACTGCAGGGGGCCTGTGGCTTTAGAGACTCACCTCTTTTCTGAGAAGGCAGGATATCAAAGGGGCAGCTTCTCGGCCTTCTACCACCACAGTTGGCTGGAGAACTGTAGAATGTGGAGCAGTTGGAGGCAGCTGTAAGAAGGGGAGGCATCTTTGTCCTTCTTCCTGCAAAACCAGTTGTTCATTAAGTCTTACAGACTCTGCTGCAGGAACATACTGCCAATCTTGTATTTCCTGACTGGTTCTGCTGCCCTAGTTGATGCTTCATTGTTCATGTGGAGGTATCACAGTGTCTCCTGGTGGGGCTCCTTCCCTCCAGTTTCTCCCTTTTCGACTTCGTCTTCTTAACGACCCCTGGTAGGCCCAGGTGTGATCTTATTCCTTTCCTGCTTAACACGTTTCCCTTTTGCCCCAAGAATATTTGCTGGTACTTGCAGTTACAGTTTTTACCCCTAGATAACTTTGCCACAAAATATCTCACTTTTATTATTATTTTCACATCACTCTAGTATATTGACTTTAGAAACAGAAGACATCATTCTGTTTTTAGTGGTGTTATTTCCATTCACAAAATATAGTAATTCTTTCTTTTTTTTTTTCCTGAGACGGAGTCTCTCTCTGTCACCCAGGCTGGAGTGCAATGGCACAGTCTCGGCTCACTGCAACCTCCATTTGCTGGGTTTAAGCAATTCTCCTGCCTCAACAGCCCAAGTAACTGGGATTACAGGCACCCGCCACCACACCCAACTAAATTTGTATTTTTAGTAGAGATGGGGTTTCACCATGTTGGCAGGCTGGTCTCAAACTCCTGGCCTCATGATCCGCTCGCCTTGGCCTCCCAAAGTGCTGGGATTACAGGCGTGAGCCACTGTGCCAGACCAAAATATAGTAATTATTATTATTTTTTTTGAGACAGAATCTTGCTCTGTTGCCCAGGCTGGAGTCCAGTGGCACGATCTCGGCTCACTGCAACCTCCGCCTCCCAGGTTCAAGAAATCCTCCTACCCCAGCCCCCCTACCCCAGTAGCTGGGATTACTGGCACGCACCACCGTGCCTGGCTAATTTTTGTATTTTTAGTAGAGATGGAGTTTCGCCATGTTGGCCAGGCTGGTCTCGAACTCCTGACCTCAGGTGATCCACCCACCTCGACCTCCTAAAGTGCTGGGATTACAGCACTTTGTAAGGTGAGCCACCATGGCTGGCCTTATTTACGCCGCTTTCATTTGAAGAGGCTGGCTGCCTTTCCTCATGCACCCTCTGATTGCTTCCTTAGTTACACCTGGAAGAGGCAGCTTCAAGCCTGAAGCATCTTGATCAGACCACTGACACATACCTGCTCCTTTCCCTGACCTGTGATCTACTTCGAAGTCAGCTCTACTGGACTCACCAGAAGGTATTTCTCACTTTCTCAACCTCCTGGATATTAGAAAGATTTTAGGATTTTCTGGATATTTGCCTGGCTTTCAAGATTTCCCTGGAGCTAGGCAGAATGTTCCTGATCCTGACAGGCCAACATATTTTCTAGCCTTGCCCTCACCTGTGACTTGCTCACCAGTCCTCTTCTGGTAGAGAAATAGTCCTTTTCCTTCTTCCCAGTTTCCTCAGGGACAAGGGAGAAGGTCTGTTCTGATGAAAAGCTGAAACAGCAGTGATCCTGGGAAGGCATGGGAGCTCTGGACTAGAAATCCAGGGGGATCACAAAGACTTTGAGTTTTCTCCCAGACTAGTTGTGTGACTTAGGCAAGTCTTCTACCCTCTCATGCTCTAGTTTCTTCTCTATGGTTTTATCATTCCTGATATAGCGAACAAGTCACTGGCAAGGGTAAAGCTAGCAAATGTTACTGCTTCTCAGGATTGGGAACATTCTCCCTAACTCCAGGGAGATCTCAAAAGCCAGGCAAATATTCAGAAAATTATAAAACAATACCCAGGGCCTTCAGGGATGGGGCCACATAATCTCCAGGGCATCTCAAGCTCCAGACTGCCTGTCTGAGTTCACCTACTGCCTCCTCTGGCCCCTTCTCCCCTTCAGGTGACTGAGGGTGTCTCTCTGCTGCTGTCTGTGCTTCGGGATCCTGCCCTCCAGAAGTCTTCCAAGGCTTGGTATTTGCTGCGTGTGCAGGCCCTGCAGCTGGCAGCAGTCTACCTCAGCCTCCCATCAAACAGCCTCTCACACTCCCTGTGGGAGCAGCTCTGTGCCCAAGGTGAAAGAATAGGGTGGATGGCTCCCCTCGGATGACATGTATGGTTTGTCTGCTGTCAGCTGTTCCCAAACCTCGTCCCCTCTGCTGGCTAACTGTGTGGCCCAGCCTACCTAGAACCTGTACAGAGTAGGCCTGGGATAGCAGATGGGTTTCAGTTTGCCTGCTAACTCTAAACAAATTAGTGACTGCCTTTAATACTAGGCTGAAAGGACTTTTTTTTTTTTTTTTTTGAGACAGTCTTGCTCTGTTGCCCAGGCTGGAGTGTTGTGGCGCAATCTTGGCTCACTGCAACCTCTGCCTCACAGGTTCAAGTGATTCTCCTGCCTCAGCCTCCAGAATAGCTGGGATTACAGGTGCCCGCCACCACGCCCGGCTAATTTTTTCTATTTTTAGTAGAGACGGGGTTTCACCATGTTATCCAGGATAGTTTCAATCTCCTGACCTCGTGATCTGCCCATGCTGGCCTCCCAAACTGCTAGGATTACAGGTGTGAGCCACTGCCTGGCCTTTTTTTTTTTTTTTTTTTTTTGAGACAGAGTTTTGCTCTTGTCACCCAGGCTAGAGTACAGTGGCACAATCTCCGCTCACCAACCTCTGCCTCCCGGATTCAAGCGATTCTGACGCCTCAGCCTCCCGAGTAGCTGAGATTACAGGCATGTGCCACTATGCCTGGCTAATTTTTATATTATAGTAGAGATGGGGTTTCACCATGTTGGCCAGGCTGGTCTCGAACTCCTAACCTCAGGTGATCCACCTGCCTTGGCCTCCCAAAATGCTGGGATTACAGGCATGGGCCACTGCTCCTGGCCAGCTGAAAGGATTCTGAGACCCCATGGGATCTCAGAGGGAAGGAGTTCTGAGATTAATTAGCTCTGTCAGCCTCAGTGCAGAAGGAAGCATGGGCAGTAGGCTTTGCTGCCTTAGTAACTGAAGGTGGTGAAGTTCTGGCTGCGTCCTTTCCCTTCTTCGCCCCACCCACCACAGGCTGGCAGACACCTGAGATAGCTCTCATAGACTCCCATAAGCTCCTCCGAAGCATCATCCTCCTGCTGATGGGCAGTGATGTCCTCTCAACTCAGAAAGCAGCTGTGTCGACATCGTTTCTGGACTATGGTGAGTCTGGGGAGGACAGCAGGGCCCTGTTGGAATGGACAGGCTATATGGGAGGTCTGCAGTTTTGTCTCCAGAGGATCCACACTGTGGCTGAGTGATGCTGGTCTTGTCTCTCTCTTTTGCTACAGCTGAAAATCTGGTGCAAAAGTGGCAGGTTCTTTCAGAGGTGCTGAGCTGCTCAGAGAAGCTGGTCTGCCACCTGGGCCGCCTGGGTAGTGTGAGTGAAGCCAAGGCCTTTTGCTTGGAGGCCCTAAAACTTACAACAAAGCTGCAGATACCACGCCAGTGAGTATAGGGCCAGAGGATGTCGATGATGGCACCAGAGTGCCATGCACCCTTGACCATGGATTCCAAACTGTTCCACACACAGGCTACATGCTATGTTTAGAGGCATTCGTGGAAAAAGGCATTCCATGGCTAAATAAGTGGGAAATGCTGAGTTAATCAAGGTTAGATTGTATGCATATCCTTCAGTATGCAGATATGCTTTGCAAATCTCCAAAAGGGAGATCTAGTTTCCCTAAGTATGTTTTCCACAGGATTTTTTTTTTTTTTTTTTTTTTGAGACAGAGTCTTGCTCTGTTGCCCAGGCAGGAGTGCAGTGGTACCATCTCAGCTCACTGCAACCTCTGCCTCCTGGGTTCAAGCAATTCTCCTGCCTTAGCCTCCCGAGTAGCTGGGATTACAGGCACGTGCCACCATGCCTGGCTAATTTTTGTATTTTTAGTAGAGATGGGGGTTTTACCATGTTGGCAGGCTGGTGTCAAACTCCTGACCTCATGATTTGCCCACCTCAGCCGTGAGCCCGGCCACACAGGATCCTTTTTTTTTTTTTTTTTTTTTTTTTTTTGTTTGTGGGTTGGGTTGTGGGCCGGGGTTTTGTGGGTGGGTGGGTTTTGGGGAACGTGCAACCAACCCCGCCCGGGTTAATGCGGTTTGCAAGCAGAGGCCGCCCGGTTTGGGGGGGAAAAG
>CAUYLG010053811.1:0-24032 GCA_963573385.1 Cacajao melanocephalus | reverse complement strand
ATTTTTAGACTGCATTCTAGCCTGGGCAATAGAACAAGAATCCCGTTCTCTCTCCCTCTTTCTCTTCCTCTTTCTTTCTCTCTTACATTCTTTTTTTTCTTCTTTCTTTCACTCTTTCTTTCTTTCTTCTTTTCTTTTTCTTTCTTTCAAAAAATAAAAAATAATAAAAAATAAAAAACAAAAAGGGATCCTGCAAATTCCTAAGAACGTTGTCACTGGTAAGAGTCTGTCTGATAATTGATATATAAGTATAAACATTACAGAAATGTTTAAAGTAAGAATCTCTAATATTCATATAAACAATGTTTAATATTGTACACTTTAAGATCTTCCAACCTATTAAGTATAGTTACAAATATAAGAGCTATTTCTATGAAATTTTTAGTGCTGCAAAATGTGAACCCAAGCAACGTTAATTCAACAGTGGAATCAGTTGCTTCTAATTAAAATATCCAATTTTCTTTACTAAAAAAGGTATAGGAGCAGGAGGCAGAACAAGATAGCTGAATAGAAACCTTCAAGGATTATTCTCTCTGTAGGAACATAAAATTGAACAACCATCCACACAAAAAAGCACCTTCATAAGAACTGAAAATCAAGTAAGTGATGACAGTACTTGGTTTTAGCTTCTTATTACAGAAAGAGGCACTGAAGAGGGTTGGAAAGACAGTCTGGAATTGCTAACACCAACCCTCTCCCATCCCCCAGCAGTGACCTGGCACAGAGAGAGAATGCGTGGGACTTTGCATTGCAACTCTGCTGCCCTATCACAGTGGAAAGCAACACTGGACAGAACTCAGCTGGAACCCACAGAGGGAGCATTTAGACCAGCCCTAGCCAGACCAGCATTTAGACCATCCCAGCTGTTGATACTTGAGTTCCAGCAAACCTCAGCCCTGCAGACTAAAGTGCTCTGGGGTCTTAAACAAACAAAAGTCTGCCTAGGTCACAAGGATTGCAATTCCTAGGCAATTCTTGGTGCTGTGCTAGGCTCAGAGCCAGCAGATTTGGGGAGCATACAGACTAGTAAAATACCAGCTGAGACGGTCAAAAAAGTGCTTGCATCACACGTCCCTCAACCCCAGGCAGTGGAGCTGACAGTTCCAAGACAGACTCCTCCAAGCTTGAGGAGAGGAGAGGAAAGAGTAAAAGAACACTGTATTGCAACTTGGATATGAGCTCAACCACAGTAGGATAGGGCACTGGACAGAGTCCTGAGGCACCCATTTTAAGTTCTAGCTTCCAGACATTTCTAGACACACCCGGGGCCTAAAGGGAACCCATTGCCTTGAAGGGGAAGACCCACTCCTGGAAGGATTCATCACCTACTGACTAAAGATTGCTTGGCCCAGAATTATCAGCAGTGGTGCCAAGGCAGTACTTGCCTACTTGCCCTGGGACTTGGGTGAGACTCAGAGATGTGCTGGCTTCAGGTGTGACCCAGGATACTCCCAGCTGTAGCGGCTATGGTGAGAGACTGCTTTTGAGAAAAACAGAGGGAAGAGTAGAAGAGACTTTCTCTTGCAGCTTAGCTACTAGCTCTGCTACAGTGGGGTAGAGCACCAAGTAGGTTCTTAGGGTCCCTGATTCTAGACTTTGGCTCTTGAATAGCACTTCTGGATCTGCCCTGGGCAAGAGAGGAGCAACTTCACTTGAGAAAAGGTACCAGGCCTGGCAGCATTTACCACAGGTTGACTAAAGAGCTCTTAGACCTTGAATGAAGATCAGTAATACCCAGGCTATACTCATTGTGGGCCTGGGGTGGTGACGGTCACCAGGAGAGAGACTCCTCTGCTTGACGAAAGGGAAGAATAGGAAGGACTTTGTCTTATGGCTGGAGTGCTGCTTCAACCACAGTAGGAGCACCAGGTATATTCCTAAGGTTGCTGACTCCAGGCCCTGGCTTCCAGAGGGCATCTCTAGACACATCCAGAGCTGGTAGAAGCTCACCACCCTGAAGGGAAGAACATAAGCCCATCTGGCTTTGACACCTGCTAACAGTAGAACCCCAGGGTGTTGAGTGAGCATTGGTGGTAGCTAGGTGGTGGTTATAGCAGGCACTGGGCAAGACCCAGCACCATAGTGGTTTCAGGTCTGGGGCTACATAGTCCCAGTGATGGTGGCCACGGGGGACTTGCATCACCCCTTCTCCAGCTCCAGGCAGCTCAGCAGAGATGGGGGTGGGCAGGGAAGTGGAGGCTGGGAAAAAGTAAGGAAAAAGAACAAGAGTCTTTGCCTGGTAATTCAGAGAATTCTTCTGGATCTTATCCCAGACAAGCAAGGTGGTACTTTTATGAGTCGGCAAGAGCCACAGTGTTACTGGGCCTGGGGTGCCTCCTAATGCAGATTCAACTGCAGAGATCAAAACTGCAGATTACACCACCCAAATCCCTTCAAATACCTGGAAATCCTTCTCAGGAAGGATGGGTACAAAACAGCTCAAACTGCGAAGACTATGATAAACCTAACTCTTCAATGCCCTGACACTCACAAACATCCACAAGCATCGAGATTATCTGTAATGTCACAAAATGAACAAAATAAGCTACCAAGTACAAACCCTGGAGAGACAGAGACACATGAGTTTTCAAACAGAGAATTCAAAATAGCTGTTTTGAGGAAACTTGGGGAACCTCAAGATAACACAGAGAATGAATTGAGATTCCTACCAATTTTTTTTTTTTTTGGAGATGGAGTCTTTCTCTGTCCCCCAGGCTGGAGCACAGTGGCATGATCTCAGCCTACGGCAACCTCCGCCTCCTGGGTTCAAGTGATTCTCATGCCTCGGCCTCCCAAGTAGCTGGGACTACAGGTACACGCCACCATACCCAGCTTTTTTTTTTTTTTTTTTTTTGTATTTTTAGTAGAGACGAGGTTTCACCATTTTGGCCACGATGGTCTCAATCTCTTGACCTTGTGATCCACCCACCTCAGCCTCCCAAAGTGCTGGGGTCACAAGCGTGAACCACCATGCCTGGCCAGTCCTACCAGACAAATTTTAAAAAGAGATTGAAATAATGAAAGACCAAAAATTCTGGAGTTAAACAATGCAATTGACATACTGAAGAATGTATCAGAGTTTCCTAACAGCAGAATTGATCAAGCAGAATAAAGAATTAGTGATCCTGAAGACATGTTGTTTGAAAAGAGACAGTCAGAGGAGACAAAAGGAAAAAGAATCAAGCATGTATACAGGATCTAGAAAATAGCCTTTCAAGGTCAAATCTAAGTTAAAGGCCTAAAGAGAAGGTAGAGAGAGAGACAGGGGTAGAAAGTTTATTCAAATGGATAATAACAGAGAACATCTCAAACTTAAAGAAAGTTATCAATATTCAAGTATAAGAAGGTCATAGAATACCAAGCAGATTTAATCCACATAAGACTGCCTCAAGACATTCAAACTCTCAAATGTCAAGGATAAAGAAAAATTCCTAAAAGTAGCAAGGGAAAAGAAAAAAATAACATACAATGGCAGCTTCAATAAGTCTGGCAGCAGACTTCTCAGTGGAAACTTTACAGGCCAGAAGAGAGTGGCATGACATATTTAAAGTGCTGAAGGAAAAAAAAAACTTATTCTAGAATAGTATTTCCAGTGAAAATATCCTTCAGACATAAAAAGGAAAGGTTTTTTATGGAGTGCTGGAGTGCTGGTTCAGCCACAGTAGGTTAGAGGCTATTTTCTAGTTTTCCCTTTGCCTGTTTGTTTATGCAATCAGTTTCAAGTTGTCATCTGTTTGAAGAAATGAGTTACAAGATACTATTTGCAAGCTTCTTGCTAAGTTCACTCAAAAATATAGACAACAGATATACTAACAATAAAGAGCAAGAAATTAAAACATGCCACCAGAGAAAATCACATTCACTGAAAGGAAGACAGGAAAGAAGGAAAGAAGACAACAGAACAACTGGAAAACAACAAAATGGCAGAAGTAAGTCATTACTGATCAATAATAACATTGAATGTAAATGGATTAAACTGTCTAATCAAAAGAGAGTGGCTGAATGTATTAAAAAAAAATCCATTGCCTACAAGAAACAGGTTTCAATTATACAGACACTAATAGAGTGAAAAGAAAGAAAAAGATAGTCCATGCAAATGGAAACAAGCTATACTTATATCAGACAAAATAGATTTAAAGAAAAAAAACTATAAAAGAAGACAAAGAAGATGATTATATCATAATAAAGGGTTTATTCAGCAAGAGTACACAACAATTACAAATATATAGGCACCCAACACTGCAGCACTCAGACATATATAGCAAATGTTATTAGAGCTAAAGGGGGAGTAGACCCCAATACAATAACAGCTGGAGACTTCAACACCCTACTTTCATCACTGAACAGGTCATCCAGACAGAAAATCAACAAAGAAACATCAGACATAATCTGGACCATAGACCAAATGGATGCAATAGATATTTACAGAACATTTCATTCTATGGCTGTAGAATTTACATTTTCTACTCAGCACATGAATTATTCTCAAGAATAGACCCTGTGTTATGCCAAACAAAAGCCTTAAAATTAAAAAAATATGTATTGTCAAGAATCTTTTCTGACTACAATGCAATCAAACTAAAAATCAGTAACAAGAAGAATTTGGGAAACTATACAAATACATGGAAATTAAACTACATGATTTTGAATGACCAGTGAGTCAATGAAAAAGTTAAGAAGGAAATTGAAATTTTTCTCAAAACAAATGATAATGGAAACACGGCATGCCAAAACTGATGGAATACAGTGAAAGCAGAACTGAGAGTTAAGTATAGCTATAAAAGCCTACATTTAAAAAGTGTAAAAATTTCATGTAAACAACCTAATAATGCATTTTAATGAAGTAGAAAAGAAAGAGAAAACCAAACTCCAAATTAGTAGAAGAAAGAAAAAATAAATATCTGAGCAGAAATTAGTGAAATTGAAATAGAAAACAACAAAAAAGATCAATGATAGGAAAAGTTGGTGTTTTGAAAAGATAAACAAAATCAACAAACTTTTAGCCAGACTGAAAAAAAGAGAGAAAAGCCATATAAGCAAAATCAGAGATAAATAAGGAGATATTACAACCAATACTGCATAAATTCAAAGAATCATTAGAGGCTACCATGAGCAACTATATGCCAATAAACTGGAATAACTAGCAGAAATAAATAAATTCCTAGAAACACACAACCTACAAAGACTGAACCACAAAGAAATCCAAAACTTGAACAGACAAGTAATGAGATCAAAGTTGTAAAACAAAGTCTCCCAGTAAGCAAAAGTCTAGAACCTGATGGCTTCACTTACCAAACATTTAAAGAAGAACTAATACCAATCTTACTTATACTAGAAGAGAAAGAAATACTTCCAAACTTGTTCTATGAGACCAGTGCTACCCCAATATCAAAACCAGACAGACGAAGATGCATCACAAACAAACAAAAACTACAGGCCAATATCCCTATGACCACTGATGCAAATATCCTCAACAAAATACTGTCAAACCAAATTTGACCACACATTAACATGGTCATCATGAACAAGTGTGATTTATCCCAGGGAAGCAAAAGTGGTTCAATATACATATATCAATCAATGTGATACATCATATCAACAGAATGAAGGGCAATAACCATATGATCATTTAAATTGATGCTCAAAAACATCTGATAAAATTCAACATCCTTCCTGATAAAAACCTTCAAAAAACTGGATGTAGAAGGAACACATGTCAACATAATAAAAGCCATATACAATAGACCCACAGCTAATGCCATACTGAATGGGAGAAAACAGAAAGCCTTTCCTGTAAGATCTGATACACAACAAGGACATCCACTTTAATCACAGGTTTTCAACATAGTACTGGAAGTCCTAGCTAGAGCAATCAGAAAAGAGAAATAAATATATATTGGAAAGGAAGAAGTCAAATTTCCCTTGTTTGCAGATGATATGATCTTATATTTGGAAAAACCTAAAGATTCCACCAAACATCTATTAGAACTGATACACAAGTTCAGTAAATTTGCAGATACAAAATCAACACATAAAAATTGGTAGCATGCCTATATATCAACAGCTAACAATCTGAAAAAGAAATCAAGGAATTAATCCTATTTACAGTAGCCACAAATAAAATAAAATACATAGGAATTAAGTTACCTAAAGAAGCGAAGATCTCTACAAAGAAAACTATAAAACATTGATGAAAGGAATTGAAGAGGATACAAAAGAATGGAAATATCTTCTATGTTAATGGACAGAAAAATCAATATTGTTTAAATGTCCCTACAACTGAAAGCATTCTACAGTTTCAATGGAAACTCTATCATAATATCAATGAGATTCTTCATAGAAATAGAAAAAACAATCCTAAAACTTATATGAACAACAAAAGACATAGAATAGTCAAAGCCATTCTGAGCAAAAAGTACAAAACTGGAGGAATCGCATTACCAGACTTCAAATTATGCTACCGAGCCATCATAACCCAAACAGCATGGTACTGTCATAAACACAGACATATTGACCACTGGAACAGAATACAGAACCCAGAAACAAATCTATACATCTATAGTGAACTCATTTTTGACAAAGGTGTCAAGAACATACATTGGGGAAAAGACTGTCTCTTCATTCAGTGATGTTGGGAAAACTGAATATCTGTAGGTAGAAGAATGAAACTAGACTCTTATCTCATGCCATATATAAAAATCAAGCTTAATTGAATTAGATATTTTAATCTATGATGCGAATCTCTGAAACTACTACAAGAAAGCATTGGAGAAACTCTCCAGGACATTCGAGTAGGCAAAGGTTTCTTGAGTGACATCCACAAACATAGGCAACCAAAGCAAAAATGGACAAATCAGATCTCATCAAGTTAAAAAGCTTCTGCAGAGCAAATGAAACAATCAACAAAGTAAAGAGACAACCCACAGAATGGGAGAAAATATTTGCAAACTACCATCTCACAAGGGATTAATAACCAGAATATATAAGGAGCTCAAACAACGCTGTAGGAAAAATTGAATTAAAAATGGGCAAAAGGTCTGAATAAACATTTCTCAAAAGAACATATACAAATGGCAAACAAGCATATAAAAAAGTGTACAGTATTTATCATCAGAGAAAGGCAAGTCAAAAATACAATGAGATATCATCTCATCCATGTTAAAAAGTTTTATATCCAAAAGACAGGCAATAATAAATGCTGATGAGGATGTGGAGAAATAGAAACTCTCACACACAGTTGGTGGGAATGTAAATTAGCACAATCATGATGGAACAAGTTAGACGTTCTTCAAAAAATTAAAAATAGAGCTACTATATGATCCAGCAATCCCACTGTTGTGTACACACCCAAAAGAAAGGAAATCAGTATGCTGAAGAGATATCTGCAATCTCTTCAATATTACAGCACTTTTGGAAGCAGCCTAAGTTGTCATCAACAAATGAATAGATAATGAAAATAGAGTACTTAGACTCAATGAAGATGGAATACTATTCAGCCATAAAAAAAGTGAATGAGATTCTGTCATTTGTAACAACATGGATGAAACTGGAGACCATTATGTTATGCAAAATAAGCCAGGCACAGCAAGATGGAGATCACATGTTGCCACTTATTTGTGGGTGCTAAACATTGAAACAATTCAACTCATGGAGATAAAAATAGAAAAAACATTATCAGTGGCTCAGGAATATAGTAGGGGGTGGTGGGAAGTGGGGATGGTTAATGAGTACAAAAAATAGAAAGAGCTGGACATGGTGGCTCTTGCCTAGGCGGACAGATCACCTGAGTTTCAGAGTTCAAGACCAGCCTGACCAACATGGAGAAAGCCCATCTCAACTAAAAAAACAAAATTAGCCAGCCATGGTGGCACATTCCTGTAATCTCAGCTACTCGGGAGTCTGAGGCAGGAGAATCGCTTGAACCCAGGAGGCAAAGGTTGTGGTGAGCCAAGATCATGCCATTGCACTCCAGCCTGGGCAACAAGAGCAAAACTCTGTATCAGGAAAGAAAGAGAGACAGAGAGACAGAGAGAAAGAGAGAGAGAGAGAGAGGGAGGGAGGGAGGGAGGGAGAGAAAGAAAGAAGGAAAGAAGGAAAGCAAGCAAGGAAGGAAGGAAGGAAGGAAGGAAGGAAAGGAAAGGAAATGGAAAAGAAAAGAAAGAAGGAAGCATAACTAGTATTTGATAATACCATATGGTGACCATAGTCAATAATAATTTAATTGTGCATTTAAAAATAAAGAGTATAATTGGATTGTTTGTAACACAAAGGATAAATGTTTGAGGCGATGGATACCTCATTTACCCTAAAGTGATTATTACATATTGCATGCCTGTATCAAAACATCTCATGTACCTCATAAATATATACACCTACTATGTACCCACAAAAATTTTAAATAAATGTTTTGAAAGTTATATGAATAGATGAAGGAAATACTCTTGCTGTTTTGGCATGTAACCTTTCCTGGTTTTTTGTTGGTTGCTTCTTATTTGAAATAAAGTTGTGAAATAGTGGAAAAAACCTTGATGGAGAAATCAATATGCTAACTTTCTTTTAGAAAGAACACTGAGTTTTAAAAACTTCATTCATCACTTGATGACATGTATATGTCATTAACAACATAAAATGTAATTATAATCTATCATCCTTTAATAGGACTTCTACTTTTTGATAAATTAATTGTAATGTATATACTTTTAGAAATACTTAGAAAATATAAATTAAAATATTTTGTTTGATCTTCAAAAGAAATTTACCAAAACAATAACATAATGCATTCCATCATTTTTCAGTTCCTTAATGTATTCAGGCAGACCAGCAAAGTTGTCTTCATCATATACAAAGTCCATCAGACATTCCGTGAAGTCAATATCACAATACTGAACATCTTGTACCAGGAAGCAACATAGATATGACATTCCAACATCAGAAAAACAAACAAATATTGTTGAAGAATCACAAGTAGCTTATAAGTGATTGCATTCAATTAGAAATTTAAATATTAATGTGAGTTTTGGGTTATCTTGTAAGAAAAAGAATGAAAATGATTATTTTACTGGAACTGAGAATATATGAAGATGATTCCACTTACATGTCTCTCTCTGTCTTACACACACACATCCACGTACATATATATAACCATATAATTACTATACTTTCTGATTTCCTTGTTCCTCTCCGTTCCCTCCATACTGTTTGAGTACACTTACATGAGAAATATCATATTGTCTTAAACGTCCAACTGTGGTTTTCAGCATATCTAGGCTTTTAAAACCCCATCGACACAGCTGAAATCCCAGAGACCAGTATGGAGGCAAATAAGGATGCCCAATAGCCTGTGAAAAAAATTATTAAATCCAGAAAAGTTACTTAAGTGTTGACAAATGTTGATATTTGGGACTGGATAACATAATGCTTTAGTCAGCGAGCAGTTTAAATCTTCCATTCTGTATTGAGCCTCCAACATTTAAGTTACCATGGTAGCAACCAAAGAAACAATGATTACAATTTGGGGGCTCAAGAACTCCATTGAGAATCTAAGAAAAGTCATAGAATTTCTTCCCAAGTCAACATTGCTATAAAGGCAATTCTTCTTTCAGTTTTTTTGAGCGGGGTATTATGCTCTGCCTCTGTCCTATGTTAATTTATTCCACCAGAAAATTATGTAATAGAGTTTTAAAGGGCTCCTAAGCCAGAAAAACTTGGGTTGACATCTCAGTTCTGCCTCTTAATATCTGTGGAATTAGGACAATTTACTTAATTTTTACAGTCTTGGTTTCCTCATTTTAAAAATGGAATGAAAAGTAATGCCCAATTCATTCATTTACAAGTATTTATTGAATACCTACTATGTACCATCTTAGAACCAAGTTTCTGACTCTTGGTGCTTAAATTCCAATAAAGAAAAAGAAATAATAAACAAGTAAACAAAGCCACCTAATTTTTTAAAATACACTGTGTGGAAGTGGTGGGGATGGGAAGCTTTACAGGGAAGCAGAAGAGAGATGGGGAAATGTTAGGGAAATCATCTCTGGCAGTAAGACTTAAATAAACCAGTTCTGTGAAGTGTTCCAGGCAGAGGGATCAGAAGGTGTGAAGGCTTGAAGTATTCAGAAAAAGAAAGCAGGTGGGTGTGACTCAACAATAACCAACTAAAGAGAGAGTTAAAGGAAAGGCCAGGGACTCAGCCAAATATTCAACCCTCTAGGGCCATGGCAAAGGGCTGGAAACTTTACCCGTCCTTCAACTTTATATGAATTAATGAAAATTGTTTAAGATATATAAAAGTAGAACAAAATTAACTATAATCCCTTAAAATGCTCAAATACTCATTCAAATTTCCCTAATAATCTCAAAAATGTCTTTTTAGAGTTGACTTGTTTAAAGGAGATGGATTATATTCAAATTGCAATTGATGTCATTAAAGTGAGCAACATAATCTGACTTTTTAAAATCAGTCTGACAAATCTGTCAAACAAATTATTGGAAGGCAAAGGTTGTAGCAATGAAACCACTTAGATGCCTAATGAGCACTGTCAAGTCAAAAATGAAAGTAGCTTGAACAAAAAAGGTAACCTGATGATGTCAAAAAGTGGTCATACTGGAATACATTTTGGATATCTTGCTAACACACCTTCCTGACAGATTTGATGTGGCAGAATGAAGAAAGAAATGGAGGTTGATATTTAGGTTTTGGAGTTGAAAAGCAGGACAGTTAATTTTATTCATTGAGTTGGGTAAGACTGAAGGAGGAGAAAGAGCAGGTTTATGCAGAGAGAGTTCAGAGTATAAGAAAGGTCGATATATACACCTGCTGGTTATTTCTCAGTAGACTAAGTATGTTAATAGTCTATCACTTGATAGTTGTGGAAGCAGAGGAGATGACAAGAGTTCAATAGAGACAAAAGGAGGGCCTAGGATTAATTTCTGGGAGGCTCAACATTGGAGGACATGATCAAAGGAGACTAAAAATAAGTAATTGGTTATGCAGTGGAATAACCAAGACAATGTGGTAGACACCAAAGGAAGAGAAGAGTGTTCCTAGACATGGCTGCCTATGTTCAAATGCCATCTGGAGGCTGATGTGGAGGAGAACAGAGACTTGACCACTGTCTCTTCTGATCTGATCTAAGACATTTATAGAGAGTGTATATATGTGTATTTGTAGTTTAAGGAGAACAAGACATTTTTAGAAAATATACAGATATAATTAAGGACTCAACTGGAATGTGATGAGGTGAGGCAGTAGAGACAGCCCATGCAGATACTTTCAAGAAGTTTTACAGTGAAGCAGAAGGGAGAGGAGATTAAGAGCTGGAAGAAGCTGTAGGTTCCTTGGATGATAGTCTTGTTTAGTTTTTCTCAGGTAGGTGCCGTTAGTGCTTACTTGTTGATGGGAAAGATCTGGCAGACAGGGATAAATTGATGACACAGGTGAGAGTGCAGACAATTGTATAAGTGCTTCGATAGCTGAAAACACTTAGACTGAGATATGAGCAGGAACAACCATAACAAAAAGAAAGGCAAAACATTTGGGTATGTATGTTGGTAAACAGATAAATCTGACATTTCAAAAAATGTGATTCTTTGTAATTGCTTCTGATTTTCTAAGTAAAATAACGTCAGTAACTGATAGTTAACTGGAGGTGACGTTGGAGGTTTTGGAAAGAGTATGAAATAGTAGCTCCTGCAAGCAAAATTTTAAATCACTAAACTAGCACATTTAGTAAGGTTACCAGTTAGTGACATGTGCTTGAGATTAAATTAAAGAAAAACTGGTGAGCCCACAAGCGGTGATTTTTTGCCAGAAGCTTCCAGCTGCTCAGGTGCAGGAACTGATTTGATCAATCAATTAGCTCAAAGTTCCCGTCTGCTCTGCTGTATACAGAGTTGATGTCAAAAGCCGCTGTTCAGGTTTATAGCTTTACTTCAAATTTTCTTCCTACAATCCACTTTACAATGGGTACTGTAACTTGCCTCTCTCTTTGACATATCATAATGTCTAACAAAATATGAATGCCACAAATGTTTATGGCATAAATGAATAAAGAGCAGATGATATCATCCATGTTCCATAGATAGGTAGGCTAGAAGTATATTTTGAGACTTGCCTGATTTTGTAGTACATGAAAGAATAAAACCAGAACTGATTAGATAAAATCATTTAGGGAGTAGTTAAAACTATGTACTTCTCCAGGGCCCACCATAGAATAATTCAGTAAGGATTGCTAAGGATTTAACACAGGTATCTGTATTTTTAAAGGCCTCTGGGTGATTGGTAGAGAATGAAGTATGAGAATTACTACACTCCATCGTGAGTTCTTGGGGAACAGGCACTATGCTTTGCACTGTAACTCCATCTCCAGACCCAAACTTGTCTTATCTTCAGTTCTCACCAAATACCTTTTTGACTGAATCTCTTAATCCTTAGCCAACTGATTCTTGTACCGTGACATTTAAGGTTAGTCTCAGCTGCTATCTTTGAAATTCATTTTCTTTCATTATCACCTTGTAATAAGAGATGAATGTTTTATCACCACCTTCTCAATGGCACAGCAAACACCTCCCCTAAAAGACAGCAGAGAAACTAAAGGAGAAGGAGGAAGCTGGGATACAAGGCCTGGTAACAAGAAAATATGCTTTAAGGATGACAAACCACAGCCATGCAAAACATAGACTTCAGACTGGTGGTGAAACTTAAATAAAAAGGAAGAAAAACAACATACTAACAGTATAAAGCTGTACAGAACATCTAAGGAAATGTGGAGTTCATTTTTCCACAGTAGCTGAAATTATGTGTACCAGCCTCCCTGTCCCATAAGTTCTAATATATGTCCAGAAACATCCTTCATACTAAACTAAGTATTAGAGCAGCCACACTATCAGGTACTTTTCCAGAATTCTCTAGACAACGTAAAAGTTGTCAGAATAAAAATGGAGTCACTTGTATTTAAAACCCTGACAAATAGAGGCAGGAAGACAATGAAGGGAGGATTCTCATGTACAGATGCCAGATAACAAGAACTATCATAAAAGACTAGCAAAAACCACAACCTTGCACAAAGACCATCACAACCTTACGCAAAAAAATTACTTCTGGGAGGACATCTGCCCAGAAACCGCCTGTCCAACCTCTAACTGTTACTGCTTTTTGTAGTCAAGAACAATTGTTTCAAAATAATTACGTAATTCCTCTCATTGATAAAAAAGAAAAAAAACCCTTTGGCCTTCCTTTATCTTTCTGAATATGCACATAGGTTTCTAGGGTACACATACTCCCATTGCAATGCCTTATACCCAAATAAACATCTTTTTCTTTTAGAGAGCCTCTCTGTTTGTTATGTAGATTGACAGCCTCTAGGGCCTGAAATTTACATCATGCCACCATAATTAACATTATTATAAATAATATTTTTACTTGGGATATAATATGTAAAGAATATTAATAAAATTATTAAATCCATTAGTCATATGCAATAAATACTGACCTAACAAATGACAACCCTAAAATTATTCAAACTTTACTTCAAGGCATATTCTAGCTCTTCAGTCTTGTTACGTTTCTTCATTGGTAGTTTGGTAACAGAGAAAGTAGTGGCATCTCTGTTATTTGATAATTATTGTATATTTGATAATTATTGTATATACAATGTATAATGTTTCATTATGTTATTTGATAAATACATTGTATAGACATTGTATAATGTACAATGTATAATGATAATAGAGATGCCACTACTTTCTCTGTTACCAAACTACCAATGAAGTAGTGGCATCTCTATTATCATTATACATTGTATATACAATGTCTATACAACGTATAAATCAAATAACATAATGAAACATTATATATACAATGTATATGTAATTGTATATACAATGTATAATGTTTCATTATGTTATTTGATAATAGAGATGCCACTACTTTCTGTTACCAAACTACCAATTACCAAACTACTACTACTACAAGTATGTATAATGTTTCATTATAATATTTAATCTTTCCAACAATACTGCATGGTGAATAGAACAAATGTTATCATCTTGGTTTTATTGTGGACAAATCTGTAGTCCAAGATCATAAGTATCAAGCTAAAGAAAATAGCAGGTGGCAGAACTATAGCTCAAACAGATCTTTTGACTCCAAGTCTAATAAATTTCAATACTATTGAAGTTAGTCTGCATTTTCAAATATTTCTTAATTTATGTCTGATGAGAATTGCTGAGAAAGGGATATCTCCCTTATCATCACGTCTTTTATGCTGTAGGGTCCCATACTCTCAGAATGCCTTCATATAAGAATAAGGTTTATTCAATCTATTGTTATCTTGAAAAAATCTACATTTTTTTTCCAAGAGTTGAATGGCTTTCCTAAAACAGATATTGTTGACAGAGAGAAGAGAGATTTAAGTTCATCCTTATGTCTGAAAAGACCATACAAGCACAATATTTCTTCAGCAGGCAGGTGAAACAAACCTACTGAGGATTACAAATTACCACTTTCACCCATTTTATAGGATAGGGCCAGAATAAATTTCCTTGCCCTTATTACTTCCTGCTACAAATAATTACAATTCCTGCAGCCTGAGGAGTAAAGGAAAGTCAGTCTTACATAAGAAAATTGTATACATTTCCCCTAATTGCATTTGCTTATTATTTGGCTTCAGATTCTTGACCATCTGCAAATAAAGTAGCTTTGTACAGGAATGACAAGGATAAGAAAAGTGTGTCTCAACAGAGTTTTCTCCCGCTGCACCACTTACCAGGTGCTTTTCTCTGCTGCCCACTGGATTCAAAACAAGTCAGCCCTGAAGCAAATGAGTGACAGCAGAAAGCTCATTTCAGCACTAGGGTTTTAAAATTCATAAACTTGAAAAATCAATGAGATATCAAAAATGCACCTTAAAATCTCTATATTCATCTTTTTATAGAATATGAATAAAAGCAAAAAAATATTTTTTAAATGGTGAACATTTTATTAATAATAACTGTGGTTATAATTTTTTAGTGGTTACTGTGTCCCAGGTGCTGTGTAAAGAGCTAGATGAAAGAATGTATATAACACATTAACTAACCTCCAAGTACTGTCTTCATTTTGAATATGAGAAAGTGGTGGTTTAGCAACTTAGAAGTGTCAGCACTCACATTTCTCCAAGTGTCAGATTTCAAAGCTCTTGTTCTTATTTATTCTATTATCCAGGCATAGCTTGCGTTATTGCACATTACATTATTGCCCTTCCCAGATACTGCATTTTTACAAATTGAAGATTTGTGGTAACACTGCATCAAGTGAGTCAATTTGTGCTTTTTTTCCAACAGCGTATGCTCACTTGGTGTCTCTGTTTCAGCATTTTGTCGCAATAAAGTATTTTTAAATTAAGCTATGCACATTGGTTTTTTAGACATATGCTATTAAACAATAGTATACTGTAAGCATAACCTGTATATGCACTGGGAAACCAAAAACAGTGTAACTCAGTTTATTGCAATATTTATTTTATTTCAGTGGTCTGAAACAGAACCAGAAATAACTGAGGCATGCCTACTGTGCATAATAACAACAAGCAATATATGTGTGATTTATATTAATATAGGTTTATTGATCATTATTTTTAAGAGGCAATATTTTGTTTAGCAAAAGTGTCATTTTCCACTTTGTGTTATTTACAGTTCTAATGATTGATTAGGATCATTTGCAAGAAGCTTGAGGCAGATTGGGGCATTTTACTTTTTAATCTCTGAAGGTTTAAAGTACAGTCTTGCACTACATAATGACATTCTGGCCACTGATGGACCACATAGACAATGATGGTCCCATAAGATTATAATGGAGATGAAATATTATTATTGCCTAGTGACGTGGTAGCTGTCCTAACATCATAGTGCCACACTTTACCCACTTGTTTGTCATGATGTTGGTGTGAACAAACCTACTGCCCTGTCCATCATATAAAGGGATAGCACATACAATTATGTAAGGAATACTTGATAATGGTAATAAATGGCTGTTACTGGTTTATATATTTTATATACTATACTTGTTATGGTTATTTTAGAGTGTACTCCTTCTACTTACAAAAAAAATATTAACTGTAAACAGCCTCAGACATGTCTTTTAGGAGGCATTCTAGAAAAAAAAAGCATTGTTCTCATAGGAGATGACAGCTCTATGCATGGTATTGTCCCTGAAGACCTTCCAATGGGACAAGATGTGGAGGTGGAAGAGACAGGGATATTGATGATTCTGACTGACTCTGTTTAGGCCTAGGCTAGTGTGTGTGTTTGTGTCTTAGCTTTAAACAGAAAAGTGTAAAAGGTTAAAAATAAAAATAAAAACTTAAAAAATAGAAAAAAGTTTATAGAATAGGATATAAGGAAAATATTTTTGTATAGCTGCTCATTGTGCTTGTGTTTTAAGCTGTTATTACAAGAGTCAAAATGTTTATAAAATTTAGAAGTTTATAAGGTAAAAAATGTTACAGTCAGCTATGGTTAATTTATTCTTGAAGAAATAATTTTTTAAATAAATTTAATGTAGTCTTAGTGTACAGTGTTCATATATAAAGTCCACAATAGGTGACAATGTCCTAGGCCTTCACATTCACTTGCCACTCACTCACTGATTCACTCAGAGCAACTTCTAGTTCTATAAACTCCAGGTAAGTGCCCTGTAGGGTGTATCATTTTTTATCTCTCACAGTGTATTTTTACTGAATCTTTTCTATGTTTAGATACACAAATGCCACTGTAATACAACTGCCTACAGTATTTAGTACAGTTGCATGCTATACAGGTCTGCAGCCTAGAAGCAATAGGTATACCATGTAAATGGTATACCATATAGCTTAGGGCTGTAGTAGGCTATACCAACTAGGTTTGTGGAAGGACCCTCGATGATGTTTGCACAACAATGAAATCACCTAATGATGCATTTCCCAGAGCATATCACCACCATTAAATAACATGTGATTTTATTTAAATCTCAAACCACATATGGTGCTTTTGTCATGTAATGACTTAGCTAAGTAAACTACATTTCCCAGAATTCTCTTAGACCATAACAAAGATTTTTATGGGATAATAGGAGAGCCAAGAAGCTTACACATATGGATATGGTAAAGTCCCTGTAACAAATATAATCTCCTACTGGTTCTGCTTCTCTGACAGAATCCTAATTAATCCCATAAAATTGATTGAATACAATGGGTTGAATTCTGTAAATTATTTATTATACATAAGAACTAGACTTCTATTACCAGGTTCCATTTTATTCCAATAAGGATGATTCATAATTGGACCAAAATTTGGGTGAATAAATCCAAATGGTCAATGAGGGAGAGAGAGAATACAAATCCTTATTCAATTAATTATGTTAATTTTCTCAGATGTTAATAGACAGTATCAAAGAGTTTGATTATGGGTTTTTGACAAAATATTTTTTCCCTAAGGAAGAAAAATTGACCTGTTGCTTAACATACTGAAGCTTTACATTAGTGAATTATTTTCTATAAATATGTATCTGAAATGTTTTACTTTATTAAAGTATATTCTGCTTTAAATATCATTACAATTACAGACAGCTGTAAGAATAAATCTAGCAACCAAAGAAAGGTATTTATCTCCTAAAATGGCCAGATACTTATCATTTACTGTACATAAAATAACAACAGAACAATGTTTGCTCTTTAGGATTTTAGAACTCACTTTGAATAAATTATTTTAATATTCTATTTTTTTCTTTGGGCATAATCAGAAAAAACGGTTAGAAGAGACAATAAGGTGGGTCTGGGAGGGAAATACAAAGATTCTGAATCCATTTTTGGGGGAGTATGGGATTGTAAAAAAAAGAATTTTGAATATTATTCAATATATTTCCTAATCTGGACTTATTTGGAGAAATAGCTGTTCTCAAAATAAAACAGCCACAGAAGGGAAGAGGGAACCAGTTCCTGTGCAGCCTCCACCTTCTAATCCTAGTCAGAAGACCCTGGCCTTTCAGGAAGTCTTGAGAAATTCTCATCTAGATACCAAAAAGTCCCAGTAAAACCACTTGACACCTAGTTTGAAAGGACATTATTTCTAAAATTGGTCTGCTTTTTGCAAAATTAATTCAGAAGGGCATAAAGAACAGAGGATGCATTAAGAAAAGTGCTATTGCTATAGCAACTGAAGGGAGAATTATAATTAATTATTTTTATCTCATATGTATATTCTGTAGGAACTTAAAGGAAAGAAGTAGAATTCAAGAAGCTAAGTAATGGACTGGAAGTCACATATGACTTGAAAGCTTTCTTCATGTTTTCTGAATCTATAAAAACTCTACTATCGCCTCTCCATCAATTCCTCCTTCTCACCAACAGGAGGAAAAGGTTCTGGCCCAATTCATTGGATTTCTTGTGGAAGTTCCAATAGACTAATGGACTCCAACAGAAAAGTTGGTTCCAACTGAGATTTTTCACAAAATGTTTCATGGTAAAAATAGGTTTTATTGTCATACATTATAAACTCATCAAGTTCTTAAACTTGATGGCAAAATCATCATCTGAGCTATTTCAAGACATTCTCTTATGAAACAACAAAAACAAAAAAAAAATCTTAACAGACACTGAATTCTAAACAAATTGAAGACACACAGCTTGGAACTCTAACTGCTTTCCTTTCTACTAACAGATACTGTCACCCTTGCCCAGTTCTGAATCCAATCAAGGCTTAGTAAAACATTTTATTTCATCCATTAATGACATAAAGGAAAAAAGAGAAAGACCCTTGGTGCATCCTCTATACACCAAATTTAGCAGAAATTAAGTCTTAAATTGTAATGACTCTGAACTTTCCAAACAAAACCGTGTTGTCTTCCAGACTCATCCTGTGTATGTATATTGGCCTGCCCAGGACTGGTATTTATTATGAGCTATTTGAATTTCAGTCATTTATTCATATCCCTTATGTCAGGCTCTTATTAAAATTTTTTCACAAGCAAGTGGTAGGTAATACAGGCAACCCAGTGTATACCTCCCGCCTTTAACCAAATACTAAAACCCAGCAATTGTTCACGCTTACTAAGTTGTACTTAGGTCTGGGTGAGGTCAGAAATTTGCTTTACATAACTTTTTTACAACACAGAAAGTATCATTCTCTGATGTGCCAACTGCACTAATAAGGTGACTCTTTCTGAGGTTAAGTTACATGCCCTGAACAAACTAATTTTCCCCCTTACGGTATGTACAAAAAATTTACAGCCAGGTGGCAGAGGTAGCAGCACCAGTGTGTGCAGTACCCTAGTATCTAAGGCCAAGATACTAGGATTATAAAAACCTCTCAGCTTTGGTAGGGTTGGTGCTACTTGCTCCCACTGTTGGTACATGCTATCTCCCTGCTCTCCTAATGCTTGAAGGTAGAGTCCACTCTGAACCTTGTTCTTATAAGGTCCCACTCACTGGATCCAATGTAGAATGTAGCCTAAGCAGCCTTTGGAAAGTAAGACAAAATCTACACCCACAACTAAGGGACAACTAATGGACCATTACAGATACACACTCAGAAATTCTTCTACCATAATGCCTGGAAGTGTATGTATGGAAAAGGTGTGGCTATACAGGTGTACGCGCGCGCGTGTGTGTGTGTGTGTGTGTGTGGTGTATTAATAGATTAGTTTTGACAGATTATATAGTTTTTGTTAAATATTCTTTTGTTATATTGAATGACTGTATAAGAAATTTGCACACATCATTTCCACTTATTAGAGTCAATAAAGAAAATGTAAGATGGCTCACTTTGGATCTCACTTCAACCCTGCCTCACAGATTGTCAAATCTTATTTCTCACATTCATCTTTTAATTATTCCCTTCAGATCAGGTGCAGTCATAAAGATAAAAAATAACACAAATGAAAGATAGACATTACCAGCCACCATAACCTAACCAAGAATTCAACGGTATTGAGGGACTTGCTTTTCTAGCATTGGGTCTTTCATTTATTTTATGCTCAAGCAAATGGCTTAATTTGGGAGACAGAGTGAATGGTTGTCTTGCAACGGAATACCTGTGTTCCACATTTATATCACATTCCAATATTGAAGGAAAGAACTGTGTATCTTTAGTACTATAACTGTAAAACGTCCACAACTAAGCTTCAAACTTCCTAACCTTATTTCAAGCTTCCTAACCTTATTTCAAGCTTACACAGTGGGACAGGTCTGGGACAACCCAGCATCCAACTTGAGAGGCCATTAATCATTTTAAGGATCTGTAAGTGTATCTTTTGAATTACCTTACCTTGCATTCTTTTTTACTTTAGAGTAAAAACCCTCAAACGGGTAATGGATCTCTGTTTTCCTGAGAGGTGAAGGTTGTCTGGGATTGCTGCCAAAGAAGCTCTGAAGAGAAAGGCCACGTCAACTATGCTGAACAGAAAGAGTGAACTATGCTGTAAAATCATCAAGAGACCCAAATAAAATGATCCAGAGAATCTTCAGGAGGGATTAAAAAGCTCTTTACCTTAGAATCCCTGCCTACCAGCCTGGGAAACTTTCTTTGTCGTTAATTACTCTCAGCTATTTCCTTTTCATACCTGTCCTGAGATAAATCCTTTTTTTTTTAGGGTTCTGTAGACCTCCAAAGATGGAAATAAAGTAAAATCCTGCATTCCTTCAGGGGAAATTCCAGGTATCTAGCTAGCTAATCACAGAAGCAAATAAGTGACTTGTTAAAGACTTGTTACAGCCAGGTGGTAGAGTTTGTGCTGCTATCTCTACCACCTGGCTGTAACAGGGGCGGGCGAGGTGGCTCA
The DNA here is from genome assembly GCA_963573385.1 of Cacajao melanocephalus. Lineage (NCBI taxonomy): Eukaryota > Metazoa > Chordata > Mammalia > Primates > Pitheciidae > Cacajao > Cacajao melanocephalus. The sequence continues at coordinate 3,241 of CAUYLG010053811.1, read as the reverse complement.
CACCTGTAATCACAGCACATCGGGAGGCTTAGGTGGGTGGATCACCTGAGGTCAGGAGTTTCACCATGTTGACCAGCCTGGTGAACATGGTGAAATCTTTTCTCTAATAAAAATACAAAAATTAGCCAGGCATGGTGGCAGCTGCCTGTAATCCCAGCTACTTGGAAGACTGAGGCAGGAGAATTGCTTGAACCCAGGAGGTGGAGGTTGCAGTGAGACATACCTACACCATTGCACTCCAGCCTGGGTGACAAGAGTGAAACTCTATCTCAAAAAAATAAAAATGAAGGTAATGGTAGCATAAAACTATAACCAAGGAAGTTAGAGTTCACAGATTTTTGTTTTTCTTATAGAAACTAAAAATAATATTTTCACATATGTCCCTGAGTTGTTTTCCAGAGACTCACACCCCTAATGAGGATGCCCATCAAATGGATCCACTGGCCTGTAGACCTCAGATAAGGGAAAATTGAAGACTGAACTCTGACCATCATTCTTTCTTCCAGAGGGGCTTGGAGAAAATCGCACCCCTCAGCTAGTTAGCGCTTTTCTGCTGATCCCAAACTTTTGAACACAGTTCTCTCCCTTAACCAATTGCAAATCAGAAAATCTTTGAAACTACCTATGACCTATAAGCCCCTGCTTCAAGATATACCACTTTTTAGGCCAAAACCAATCTGTAACCTCCACGTATTGATTTATGATTTTAACATTAGCTTCTGCTTTCCCAAAATTTACTCCTACCTTTCAGGATTTGAGTGTTTAGTTGCCTGGTCCTCCTCGCCTGGTGCTCTGAAAATGCCTTTCTTTTATTTATTTATTTAGAGATGGAGTCTTACTCTCGTTACCCAGGCTGGAATGCAGTAGCACGACCTCGGCTTACTGCAACCTCCGCCTCCTGAGTTCAAACAATCCTTCTGCCTCAGACTCAAGAACAGCTGAGATAATAGGTGCCTGCCCTACCACACCCGGCTAACTTTTGTATTTTTAGTAGAAACGGGGTTTGGCGACGTTCATCAGGCTGGTCTTGAACTCCTGACCTCAGGTAATCTGCTTGCCTCAGCCTCCAAAAGTGATGGGATTACAGGGATGAGCCACTGTGCCTGGCCATGCCTTTCTTTCTATTGCTGTAAAACCTTGGTGAAGACATCTAGTTTTACAGCACCAGGTGAGTGGACCCCAGTTCAGTTCTGTAACAGTGCCACAGTTACCAAACTTCATATATTTCACAAATTTCCTGTCTCAAGATTCCTAAGCATGTTATTTCCTTTTCCTAAAAGGCTCTTTTCCTCAGTATCAACATATCCAGACACCTTAGATCTTCTAAAGCACAGATCATATGTGGCTTCCTCTAGAGAACCCTCCATCTATCGTAGCCTTCTCTTATGCTTCAAACCTCAACCTTACTGTCAATTTATCTTCTTCCTGTCTGTTCCTTCTGAGAAATAAAAAGTATTCTGAGAAATAAAAAAGAATATTGAAGGCTTGCCATCACTACCTACTAGATTTTAACCCTGTCCTGTCTCCTTATTATCCACTGAATTATATTTTTATATTAGAATAATTTTCCCTTATTGAATTTCAAAAATGTTTTCTTATGCAACCATCTGAACAATATTCAATCAGAAGTTGGCCAGGTGTAGTGGCTCACACCTGCTATCCCAGCACTTTGGAAGGCCGAAGTCAGAAAATTGCTTGAGTCCAGGAGTTGTAGACTAGCCTGAGCAACATATTGAGACCCTGTCTCTACAAAAACTTAGAAAAAAAAATAGCTGGGCTTGGTGGTATGTACCTGTAGTCTCAGCTACTTGAGAGGCTGAGGTGGGAGAATCACTTGAGCCCAGGAGGTTGAGGCTGCAGTGAGCTGTGGCTGTGCCACTGCACTCCAGCCTGAGAGACAGAGAGAGACCTTATCTCAAAAAAATTCAAAACAATAAAATAAGAAGTTTATATCAGTTTAACAGATAATAAACTAAAGCTCAGTGAGCAGATGTAACTTTCTGAAGATCACTCCATCAAGAAGAGATAGAAACAGCTACTCTGATTCCAAATCTATTACTCTTTTCAATGTACCATGATGCTTTCATCACATGAGATTAACTTGCGATTTCAAATTTATTACCAATGAGCTTCAAGTAACTTCTTAAGATTAATCTTTAAACTAGAACCACAGTCCTACATTATTTACAGAAGTAAAAATTGAAAAAACCTCCAATATGTTTAGAAAAATTCATATGCCCAAACTTCTGTGAGCCAGATCCATAAATAATTAGTAAATAAGGAGCTGACCACCCCTAGTGATGACAGTGACACATTACCTGCCTAGCAGTCAGTTGCCATGAGGTGTATTTTGCTCTTATGATTTTGCATGTATTAATTAGAAAGGGAAAACTGCCTTGTCCACCAAGAAGCTCATTAGCACTAAGCAAAAACTTGGGTACCAAGCAGGGGCTCGGCTAATTCTCCTTACTCTTAAACAAATCGTTAGATTCTTTATTCTATCCAAAGTCAGTCGGTAAGATGTTCTTAATGCAGAGGTTAAATAAGTCAGTTCTGGAGAACAGAAAGAATTAATTTGCTTTTCATAAATCAACAAATTTATTTTCAGGTTGACACATTTTTTCAACGCAGTTTTTCACTCAGGTGGAAATTTCTTTTTTCTTGATTCGATTTGATAACAATCTGAGATGTTTAATTACATTTCTCTATCTGTGTTTGGATTCCAAAAAACCTAAATTTCACAACAGGAAGACTTACATCACATTTCCATTCTCCAACATTTCCCCAATAATCTAATAGACTGCTCTTGGTTGGAAAATGAAATATCCAAACAGGCAAAATTCTTCTACTTCTTGACTTTCTTAAGGTTTGGCACATGGAGAAGCAAAGCATGTAGGAGGTGCCATAAAGTAGTAGAAGGGGCCTTACTGTGCTGGAGACTTGTATTCTGGTTCCAGCTCTTGCACCCAAGGACCAGCAGTGCAACTTTAAGAAGGCTAGCCAATCTCTGCCAATCTCTGCAAAGTTCAGTTAACAAAATGTCTGGACAAGGATTCTTACTAAACTCCTCTTTCCTCTGTGATTGGTTACAATGAGCTTCCTATGAATTGTGTGTAGGCCTTGGCAGGGCAATGCCTTTTGATTCAAAACTCAAAAGCTCAGTAAGTGGCTTTCACTTTTTCAGCCTAATACATCTCAGGGAGCATTATATCCATATATATACACACGTATATACACACGT
>CAUYLG010053810.1:0-38842 GCA_963573385.1 Cacajao melanocephalus | reverse complement strand
ACACTCCCCAAAGCAGAGAAAATAATATGATGAGAACTAATTTTTAACAATTACACATTTCTGTCATTCTTCTCTCAGCCGCCTCATACACATACATTGTTTTTTTTTTTTTTTTTTTTTGAGACAGCGTCTCACTCTGTTACCCAGGTTGGAGTGCAGTGGGGTGATCTCAACTCACTACAACTTCCATCTCCTGGGCTCAAGTGATTCTTCCACCTCAGCCCCTGAGTAGCTGGGACCACAGGTGCACACCACCACACCCAGTTAATTTTGGTATTTTTTGTAGAGACAGGGTTTTCCTGTGTTGCCCAGGCTGGTCTTGACATCTGTGCTCAAGCTGTCTGCCTACCTCAGCATCCCAAAGTGCTGGGCGTGAGCCACCGCACCCAGCCCATCGCTACTTTTTAAACATTTTATTTGAAAAAAAAAATTAAGAATATAGAGGAATTGCAAGATACTGTATATGTACTTTAACTAGATTGATTTATTTACTGTTAACATTTTGCCACATTTGCTTTGTCTGTCTCTCTCTCCCTCTCTGCTATTGCAGAGATAAGATCCTCATTATTTCTTATTCTTTTTTTTTTTTTGAGACACAGTCTCACTGTGTTGCCCAGTCTGGAGTGCAGTAGGTATTCACGGTAAGATCAGAGTGCACTGTAGCCTCCAACTCCTGGACTCAATCAGTCCTCTTACCTCAGCCTCCAGAGTAACTGGGACTACAGGTGTGAGCCACTGCACCTAGCTATTTCTTATTCTAATTTTTTTGTACCATTTCAGAGTAAATTTTGGAGATTATGAACCTTCAGTCCTAAATCCTTTATCATGTATCTACTAAAAATGATCAAATTCAGGATATGTAATTGATACAATACAATCAATTGTATCAATATAATCCGTATCCAAATTTTATGAATTTGAATTATCAAATTTTATGAATAATGCATATTCAAACATTGGCACAATTTACAACTCATATTTAAATTTTGTCAATTGTCCCAATATTGTCCTTTCTAGAAACTCTTCCAATCTAAAATGCTATCCAGGATAAAGGATTGCATTTAGATGTCATATCTGTTGAGTCTTCTCTAATTTTGGAACAGTTCCTTCACATTTCATTTTCTTTTATGGTATTGACATTTTTGAAGGATACTGGCCCATTGTTTTATGGAATGTCCTTTAATTTAGGCTGGCCTTGCTGTTTCTTCATGATTAAACTTAATTGTGCATTTTTGGTAGGTATGCTACAGAAGCCATGTTGTGTTCTTCTTGGTACATCATATCAGGAGGCACCTGTCTTTCTTTACTTAGTTCCTCCTTTTTTTTTCGGTAACAGAGCCAACTCTTAACCTACAATTAGAGCACAGTTTTAAGCCCAGATCCATGAGACTCTATTTTTTTTTCTTTTGAGACAGGATCTTGCTGTCACTGAGGCTAGAGTGCAATGACACAATCACAGGTGACTATAGCCTTGACTACCTGGGCTCAAGTGCTCTTCCCGTCTCAGCCCTGCAAGTAGCAGGAACTGGAGGCATGTGCCACCATACCTGACTTGTAAATTTTTTTTGTAGAGACAGGGTCTCCCTATGTTGCCCAGACTGGCCTTGAACTCCTGGGCTCAAGTGATCCTCCCGCCTCGGCCTCCTAAAATGCTGGATTACAGGCATGAGCCACTGTGCCTGGCCTCCATGACACTCTAGAGCCCATGTTTTCATGTTTTCACTCACCTGTGCCTCTGTGGTTAGATGTGGTCTCAGTTATTACAGGGGGTGAGTTGGAGGCTCCCATGGCCTTTCTAAATCTTCTCAGTATGACCTCTCAGGAGCTAAGTCCTCAGTGAGGCCGTGTTTTAGTTCTACACAGAGAAAGCCTGTTTAGTTATTGATAGTTCCAAAATAAATGTCCTATCTTCAAGAATCAAAAGCATGATAAACAAGATCGCCTGCCATTCGGTGGCTGACTTTTGTAACCACCACTGAGCCTGATTGTGGGTAAGATGAGAGCAGTTGAGTAACAGCCCTTGGCATATTAAATCAAAGGGAACCATTGCTCATGTTCTGTATGTTCTGCCCATCCAGTCAAGAGGAATGCAGATAAGAGTTTTTTCTCTTCACCCATGAGACTAGACCACACATTAAAAGGTTTTTGTTGTTGTTGTTGTTTTGGAGACGGAGTCTTGCTCTGTTGCCCAGGCTGGAGTGCAGTGGTGTGATCTCAGCTCACTGCAACCTCTACCTCCTGGGTTCAAGCAATTCTCCTGCCTGAGCCTCCCAAGTAGCTGGAATTACAGGTGTGTGCCACTACACTTGGCTAATTTTTGTATTATTGTAGAAATGGGGTTTCACCATGTTTGCCGGGTTGGTCTTGAACTTCTGACCAAAGGGCAGGGATTACAGATGTGAGCCACCCCGCCCAGCCCATACATTTTATAAGCTCACTGACATCCCTGTCTATTGCCAGCAGGTGATTAAGAATGTTGATGCAGGCTTATAGTGCAGGACACTGACCTTGGAACTGTGTTAAGATATGGAAATAGAAAAGACCCTATTCCTTAGACCCCAATTCCCTTTTCTAATGGAAAAGAAAGAATTCCATTAGTAAAAATGACATGAGAACATAAATTTCAAATGTACCGTTACGGGTCGAATTGTGTCCCCCCCAGAAATTCGTATGTTTAATTCCTAGTTAATACCTGTCTCTGTGACCTTACTTGGAAATACGGTCGTTGTTGATGTATTTAGTTAAGATGAAACCATACTGGAGCAGGGTTGGTCTAATCCAATGACTGGTGTTCCCATAAGAAGAGAAAACAGGCACACAGACACACAGGGCAAAGGCCATGTGAAGACACGTCGGCGCACAGAGAGAAACACTGTGGGATCACAAAGGCGGAGATTGGGATGGCAGGTCTACAGGCCAAGAAGAGAGGCCTGGAGCAGATTCTTCCCACAGATCTCAAGAAGGCTCCAACCCTGCCAATACCTTCACTTCTGATTTTCAGGCTCCAGAACCGTGAGACAATCAACTTCTGTTGTTGTTCAAGTCTCTCAGTTTGAGATAGTTTGTGATGGCAGGAAGCAAATGTAAATACCTTCTTGGAAGACCCAAGGTACACTGAAGACAGTGCAGCAGAGCAGTCAGGAATCCTGGGTTTCAATCCCAGCCCAGCCCCAAATCTGCTGTGTGGCTGTACCCAAATGAATGAATCTGTCAGGCTTCAGCTGCAAAATTCACTGGTTGAAGTAAACTTTCTAGGTTCAAGAGTGATTTTTATAGCCTGTGATTTTATATTTCCACATTCAGGCATATGCCCTTTCCTTTGCACCCTCATCAAAGAAACCACGATGTCCTATCAGACTAGAGCTCCTGAGGTCTCTTGGTTTATCTCTTTTACTGCTGCCTTGGTGTGGGTTCCAGTCACTTCTTATCTGAACCATTGTGTTGGGAAGGAGGTTGAGGGCATTTGATCATTTTCAACAACAACAAAAGGTGATTTTATATGGTTCATAGTCCAGCTTAAGAGTCGTTTCCTAAGTGGTCTCCCTGTTTCAGGCTTGCCCCCACAACCCTGTCATCACTGCTCTAATCACGCTTTACAACCCCACCAGGATATGCTCTCTTTTTTTGTTTTTGTTTTTTGAGACTGAGTCTCACTCTGTTGCCCAGGCTGGAGTGCAATGGCACGATCTCACCTCACTGCAAACTCTGCCTTCTGGGTTCAAGCGATTCTCCTGCCTCAGTCTCCCAAGTAGCTGGGACTACAGACACGTTGCCACCACACCTGGCTAATGTTTTTGTGTTTTTAGTAGAGATGGAGTTTTGCCATGTTGGCCAGGCTGGTCTCCAAATCCTGGTCTCAAGGGATCCGCCTGCCTCAGCCTCCCAAAGTGCTGGGATTATAGGCATGAGCCACCACACCTGCCCCACCAGGATATTCTTTTTGAAAGGCAAATTTGATCGTGTTTGCTTAAAATCTTCAAAGTCTCCCTGACCACCTTCAAGATGAAATCATAACTTTCCAGCCCAGGCTTTAAGGCCTTTTGGGGCCTGATCGTCGCCTCCTCTCCAGTTTTACCTCTTGTCCCAAGCCCCATTCTTACCTAATACAGAACCCAAACAGAACTAATACTACCTGGATTTCCTGAAAATAAGCCTCATGCTCCTTCAAGCCTTGCAACATTCATCAGCCAACTTCTAGTTGTCAATCAGAAGCAGAAGCTCCTCTTTTTAAAGCTTTTTCTGCTCCTGTGAACTCCTCTCAACCGCTATGCTGGGCTCTCTCTTTATTGCCCTCAAAGCCACCCGTGCTTCCCTCTCACAGCATTTAGCTTGCCGTGCTGTAATTCTGTGTTTGTCTGACTTCCTGAACACAAGCACCAAGTGTTTACTGTCTCTCCCTACCTCCTAGCACAGGCCCTGGCATATGGCAGTGGCTCCAGAAAGTCTGTGAATGAATAAATGAGTGAAAGAAACCTGATTCTGCGTGGAAGAAGTCCTAAATCTTTACAATAGACAAATGAAACATAAATGATTTGAATTATAAAATGATTAATCTTTCAAAAATAATTTTCTACAGGAATTCTGTAAATAGTAAGCTATCCTCTTGATTTTGAAAATATGACTTATATTTTAAAATTATATTGATGGAAACTTGATTCTTGTAAAGTAGTGGCCTGGACACTTTGGTTTAGTTCAACCACCATTTGAGTATTATGTACTAATACCAGAACAGTGAGATGGTTAAGACCTGCCCTTGGGCTGGGTGCAGTGGCTCATGCCTGTAATCTTAGCACTTTGGGAGGCCAAGGTGGGTGGATCACCTGAGGTCAGGAGTTCAAGACCAGCCTGGCCATCATGGTGAAACCCCAGCTTAAAAAATTTAAAAAAAATAAAATTAAAATTAAAAAAAAAAAACAAAAAAACCTGCCCTTGAGAAGCTTACAAATAGGTAACATTAGTATAAGTGATAATAAAAGTAATAATAGTTAACACCTATTAAACCTTGTTAAGGCAGAGGGCAGCAGCTCACACCTTTGGGAGGCCAAGGCCAGCAGATATCCTGAGCCCAGAAGTTGGAGATTAGCCCAGGCAACATGGTGAAACCGTGTTTCTACCAAAAATACAAACAATTAGCTGGGCATGGTGGTGCACGCCTGTGGTCCCAGCTACTCAGGAGGCTGAGCTGGGAGGATTGCTTGAGCCCAGGAAGTGGAGGTTGTAGTGAATCAAGATTGCACCGCTGGACTTCAACCTGGGTCACAGCATGAACCCCATCTCAAAAAAGGGGGAAAAAAACTTGTTAAATACTTTACATACATTATCTCATGAGCATAGTGCCTCACCTGTAATCCCAGCACTTTGGGAGGCCTAGGCAGGCAGATCACCTGAGGTCAAGAGTTCAAGACCAGCCTGGTCAACTTGGTAAAATCCCATCTCTGTGAAAAAATACAAAAATCAGCCAGGTGTGGTGGCATGCACCTGTAGTCCCAGCTACTGGGGAGGCTGAGGTGGGAGAATCTTTTGAATGTAGGAGGTGGAGGTTGCACAGAGCTGAGGTCACGCCACTGCACTCCAGACTGGGCAACAGTATGAGACCCTGTCAAAAAAAAAAAAAAAATTCCCAAACACCCCTAGAAGGCATAGTATCAGGTTGTTTTCAGCTATAAGTAAAAGAAACATTCAACTCAAACTGGCCGAAATCTAATACAAGCCACTCCTTGTATCAAATGAAGTTCTTGTATTTTCTCAGAAACATTAACCAGCTGCACGGGCAACAGGGCAGCTCCCTTACAGAATCAGAGGAAGGTGGAACTTGAGCAGCTTCATGAATGGCTCACCTGCCAAGAAAGGGCAGTCCCATTGAGCAACACACACGGATCTGATGGCTGATCTTAGCCAGGCCCCTAGTGTAGCTAGCTCCAGGATATAAAGCTTGTCCCTTAGTTTGGGGAGTTGGGACAATGAGAGGTAAACAGCCAGTAACAATGTGTCTGAGGAGTCGGAGAAGACGTCCCTGGGAGGCCGTGGTGATTGAACACAGAAACTTGGTGGTCAGGATCTTTGTGGACTTTTGATAGTCATTTCCTGTGGCTCCTGTCCACATGACTATGAACATTCCCTGGGCAAGTCAGCTCTTCCTCATTTCCTCAGTTCCCATCCACAGGTCCACCATGGATCCAGCATTTGGATCATAAATTGCAAATAGAACCTAATTAGAAGCAGTAACTCACGGCAAGACTTGTTGGAGCTTCTGAGCAAGGGAGGCTTTTTTTTTTTTTTTTTGCTCGACAAGTTGTGAGAGCGAGGTTCTGACATCTGGAACTGCCGGAGCCATTTTGCCACCACAGGGGTGAGTTTGGAGGTTTGGCCTCCACGGTGTGGTATCTGAGAAAAGCCATTCTCTGTGGAAGGCACAGACAAGAGAGAGAAATTCTGGATCCCAGGTGTCATTCTTTCAGTTTCTGAATCCAACCTTGCCTGTTCTCTACAAGAACTTCCGTTGGAATTTTCTTCAGTTATGTGAGCCAGTGAACTCCCTTTATGGTGTTAAATAAAATTTAGAGGAGGTCATTGGTTTGGATTGAGCTCCTGCACTAGGCCCAACAGACCAAACCATAGTGGAGTCAGTCACGCTGAAGTTCTGTGCCACCAAGCCTGAATTAAATTGTTTACCTGACCTTACAAGAAATCTGGAGAGAGAAGGAGTCAAATCCCCAGACAGGCCAGTTTTAGCTGGTGTGAAAAAGAAGTCCCTTCCGCTTCTACCTTACAAGGAAGGTGACTTCTTTGAAACAACCAATCTGCTCTTCGTTCTCCATTTATACTGCCTTCAGCCCTCTTCTGCCCATAACGCCAACCTCCTCTGTTCAGCTCATTGGAACACTCATTTTATTTTATACTGTCAAAAGACAAAATTAAAACAAATTAGGCTGAGATGGGAGGATTGCTTGAGCCAAGAGTTTGAGACCAGTCACGGCAACATCGTGGGACCCCGTGTCTATTTATTTTAAAAAAAGTATAAAAAAATTTTCACAAATTTTTTAAGTAAAGAAAAAAACAAAAAACAAATTTAGTTTAAACATCTCTTCATACCAAAATATCAATGATATTCTTTACAGAAATAGAAAAAAAATCCTAAAATTCATATGGAACCACAAAAGAACCCTAACAGCCAAAGTTATCCTGAGCAAAGCTGGAGGCATCACACTACCTGACGTCAAAATATTATTACAGGCCGGGCATGGTGGCTCACACCTGTAATCCCAACACTTTGGAAGGCTGAGGCAGGGGGCATCACCTGAAGTCGGGAGTTTGAGACCAACCTGGCCAACATGGTGAAACCCTGTTTCTACTAAAAATACAAAAACTAGCCAGACGTGGTGGTGCATGCCTGTAATCCCCACTCGGGAGGCTGAGACAGGATAACTGCTTGAATCCAGGAGGTGGAGGTTGCAGTGAGCAGAGATGGCACCACTGCACTCCAGCCTGGGTAACAGAGCAAGACTCCGTCTCAAAAACAAACAAACAAACAGACAAAGCAAAATATTACTACAAAGCTATAGTAACCCAAATAGCATGGTACCAGCATTAAAATAGATGCATAGACCAATAGAACAGAATAGAGAACCGAGATAGATGTAAACCCGCAGGTTTACGGCCAAGTCATCTTTGACAAAGGCTACACATTTATAGCCAACTGATTTTTGATAAAGTGCCAAGAGAGGACACTGGGGAAAGGACAGTCTCTTCAATAAATGGTGCTGTGAAAACTGGATATCTATATGCAGAAGAATGAAACTAGATCCTTGTCTCTCACATGAAAAGTAAATCAAAATTGAATAAAGACTTAAATGTAAGACCTGAACTATGAAACTGCTGGAAGAAAACATTGGAGAACTGCTTCAAGACATTAGTCTGGGGAAATATTTTTTGGGTAAGACCTCAAAAGCACAGGAAACCAGAGCAAAAATAGACAAGTGAAATTATATCAAGCTAAAAGGCTTCCATGCAGCAAAGGAAATGATCAACAGAGTGAAGAGACAACCTACAGAATGGGAGAAAATATTTGCAAACTATCCATTCGATAAGGATTTAATAACCAGGTATATAAGAGGCTCACCTCGATAACAAAAAAGCAAATAATTCAATTAAAAATGGGCAAATGAGCTGATAAACATTTCTCAAAAGAACAAGTATGTGAAAAATGATCAATATCACTAATCACCTGGGAAATGCAAATCAAAACCATAATGCGATATCAACTCACTCAAGTTAAAATGACATCAAAAAGATAAAAAAGGCTGGGCACAGTGGCTGACGCCTGTAATCCCAGCACTTTGGGCGGCTGAGGTGGGCGGATCACTTGAGGTTGGGAATTTGAGACCAGCCTGACCAACATGAAGAAACCCCATCTCCACTAAAAATACAGAATTAGCCAGGTGTGGTGGTGACTGCCTGTAATCGCAGCTACTTAGGAGGCTGAGGAAGGAGAATCGCTTGAACCCACGAGGCGAGGCGGAGGTTGTAGCGAGCCAAGATCCCGCCGTTGCACTCCAGCTTGGGCAACAACAGTGAAACTGTTTCAAAAAAAAAGATAAAAAATAGCAACTGCTGGTGAGGATGTGGAGAAATGGGGGCTCTCTTACCCTGTTGGTAGGAATGTAAGTAGGTACAACCACTATTGGAGAACAATATAGAGTTTCCTCAAAAAACTAAAAATAGGACTACCATGTGACCCAGCAGTCCCACTGCTGGGTATATACCCAAGAGAAAGGAAATCAATTTATCATTCAATGAGATCTCTTCACTCTCGTGTTTATTGCAGCACTATTCACAATAGCCAAATTATGGCATTGATTTAAGTGTCCATCAACAGACGAATGGATAAAGAAAATGTGGTATATACACACAATAGAGTATTATTCAGCCATAAAAGGAATACAGCCCTATCATTCATAGCAACATGGATGAAACTGGAGGTCATTATTTGGGGGTCCCAAGTTTTTCTTTTTCTTTCACAGAGCCATGCACAGAGAGACAAATATCGCAAGTTCTTATGCACGTGCAGAAGCCAAAAACTCGGATCTTATGGAGGTAGAAAGTAGAATGAGGGTTACCAGAGGCTGGGGAGAGTTGGGGGGTGGGGATGAATGAAGGGAGCTTGGTTAAGGGGTACAAAAGTACAGTTAGATAGAAGGTATAGGTTCTAGTGTTTGATCTTGCTTTGTTGCCCAGGTTGGAATGCAGTGGCAGTATCTCAGCTCACTGTAGTTTTAACTTGCTGGGCTCAAGCAGTCCTCCCACCTCTGCCTCCCAAGTAGCTGGGACCACAGGCATGTGCCACCGAACCTGGCTAATTTTTTATTTTTTGTAGAGACAGGGTCTTACTATGTTACCCAGGTTAGTCTCAGACTCCTGGCCTCAAACAATCCTTCTGCCTCAGCCTCCCAAAGTCCTAAGATGAGAGGCATGAGCCACTGCGTGCCGCCCAACTTGTGTTTTCATTTTTTTTCTGAAACTTGCATCAAAAGAATTTAACAAAGATAGCTATTTACTAGCTGTGCAGTTTTGGGCAAGTTACTTAACATCTCTGAGCTGCAGTTTCCTGAGCTGTAAAGTGGGGACAGTACTACTGACTACTTGTATTTTTGTGCCAATTAAATGTATGTGAGGGGTTGTATTTGTTTCCAATTGTGGCTGTAACAAGTTACCACAAACTTAGTGGCTTAAAACAGCACAGTTTAATTATCTTACAGTTCTGGAGATCAGAAGTCTGAAATGGGTCTCATTGGGCTAAAATCAAGGTGCCAGTAGAGTTGCACACCTTTCCCGAGGCTCTCGGGGAAAATTCATTTTCTCCCCTTTTCTGGCTCTGGAGGCTCCACGCATCCCTTGGCCCCTGGCCTCTTCCTGCCAGTGATGGTATCACTTGGACCTCTGCCTCTGTCACATCTATCTCTGACTCTCTGCCTCCTTCTTTCGTTGATGATGAATCTTGTTATTACGTCAAGGGGCCCATTGGATATTCCTGGATAACCTCCCCATCTCAATGTCAACTGATTAGCAAACTTAGTTCCATCCTGAGCCTTCCTTTCCCCTTGCTATGTAACATCACCTATTCACAGGTTCCAGGGACTACAGCGTGGACATCTTTGGATGTCCACAGTGCCCGCCACAGTGGTCTGTTCTGGTATGGACATGATCTAGCACTCAGTGAATCATTCCCATGGACTTTGAAGCACAGATGAAGAACACTTAACCCCATTTGGGGGGAATAAAAAAAGGATTCTAAGAAACATTTGAGAGAAAATGATTTTTTTTTAATTTTTATTTTTAAGAGATCTGGAGTGCAGTGGCTATTCCCAGGTGCGATCCCACTACTGATCAGCATGGGAGTTTTGACCGGCTCCGTTTCCGACCTGGGCCGGTTCACCCCTCCTTAGGCAACCTGGTGGTCCCCCGCTCCCAGCAGGTCACCATATTGATGCCGAACTTAGTGCGGACACCCGATTGGCATAGCGCACTCCAGCCCAGAACTCCAGGGCTCAAGTGATCCTCCAGCCTCAGCCTCCCAAGTTGCTGGGACTACAGGCACGTGCCACCACACCCGGTGAGAGGATGATTTTTTTGAGGTCTGTCCATTTAAAAACAGTATCCAAGACTGGTGCAGTGGCTCACGCCTGTAATCCCAACACTCTGGGAGGCTGAGGAAGACAGATTGCTTGAGCACTGGAGTTTGAGACCAGCCTGGGCAACATGGGGAATCCCCATGGTGAAACTCTACATAAAATAGAAAATTAGCCTGCTGTGGTGGCGCAAACCTATAGTCCTAGCTAGCTGGGAGACTGGGATGGGAGAATCACCTGAGCCCAGGGAGGTCTGGGCTGCAGTGAGCCATGATCACACCACTGCACTCCAGCATGAGTGACAGAGTGAGACCCTGTCTAGAATGAATGAATAAATAAATACAGTCTGCCATTTATTGAATACCTCAGACAGTGTCCAGGCGGTTTGCATAAACTATTTGTAATCCTCAAAATAACCTTGAAGATAATATTATTAGCCCTATTGTCCAGAGAAGGAAACGGAAGGTCAGAGATGTGGAAAAATAAAATCCCTCATCAGCACTCATTAGTTGGTGGAACTAGGACAAGTCATTTTTGATACAAGCAAAAGAAGAAAAAGAATGCCTAAAGCTTGGGGCCCCTGGAGGAAAGACGGGCCCAGGAGGCGCCTTGCATTGTGGTTTCTCAGATGGCCAGAGGACCATGTCTGGTGCTGGGATGGATGTTTGAGGAGAGAGAGAAGAAGAATCCAGGAATCTAAAGGAATTTGGGATGATGTGGAAGCCATGTTTCATTTAATTTACAGATTTCATAAACACCTTAAAATGTCACATGGCCAAGCATGGTGGCTCACACCTGTAATAAATGTGAATAAAATAATAAAGTTAAATGTCAGAGCAGAAGGGAAGAAGAGAAACCACGTAGTTTAATGGGTTTATATATGGGCATGGGACTTGCTTAAATTCCCACAGTGAGTTATCCAGTGAAATAATGGCAGAGCAAGAATGGAAAACCAGATTGTGGACCCCAATCCCATGTGCCTTCTGGGAACACAGGCTAACTGCTCTGCTTTCCTGGATTCAGGAACAAGCTGAATCCTCTTAGAATCATTCCTCTGTTCTTGATTTTCTGAGGGCTCTTCTACGCTCTTCTGCAGGCTGAACCAAATGGTTTGTGCCCAGAAAATACCAGGTAAAGTTCAGAATTTACAGCTTGAGCTGCTGTTAGGCCTAGTGGCCTCTAGGGGGCAGCAAGCGGCATCGTCTTCCAGTGACGTAAACAGACAAGAAGCAGCATCTGACCTTGACACCGTGGTTAATCAAACACTGAGGGAACAATAAGGAAATGAAGTTCCCACTGTACCCTCTAGCATGGCAATAAAAACGGATTTTCAAAACATTTAAAACACCCAAATGGCCCTTTCAATCAAAGCTAAAGTAGTCATTTTTTTTTTTCTTTTTGTGACAGGGTCTTGCTGTGTCGCCCAGGCTGGAGTGCAGTGGCGCCATAGCTCACTGCAGCCTCAACTTCCCAGGCTCAAGCGATCCTCCCACCTCTGCCTCGCAAGTAGCCGGGACTACATGCCAGGAGTACCCCGCCATGCCTGGCTAATTTTGTTACCTAGACTGGTCTCAAATCCTGGGCTCAAGCAGTCCTCCCACCTCAGCCTCCCAGAGTGCTGAGATTTCAGGGGTGAGCCCCCATACCCAGCCTCAAAGCAGCGATTCTACTAGATTAGATATCTATTCCAAATGAATCTGCCCCTACTCAAAACATTGCAGTCACCCTTCTTTCAGAGCAGCCTTCAGAGCTAGGACTGGACCAGAAGGGTCAGGCTTGAGGCTGAGCATCTGCTTTGGAGGCTGTTCATCTAAAGCCCACAAGACTAAAATCTGACTTTTTCAAATGCCCTGGGCCTGCCTCCTGCAAACATCCACTCCTCCCCCACTGATAAAGAAATATCATCCTGGACTGGGCATGGTAGCTCACACCTGTAATTCCAGCACTTAGGAGGCTGAGGCTTGAGGATCATTGAGGCCAAGAGTTGGAGATCAGCCTGGGCGACATAGTGAGACCCCATCTCTACAAAAAATAAAGAAAATTTAAAAAGTAGCCAGGTGTGGTGGTACATACCTGTAGTCCTTACTATTTGGGAGGCTGAGGTGGGAGGATCACTTGAGTCAAGAGTTCAAGGCTGTAGTGAGTTATGACTGCACCACTGCACTTCAGCCTGGGTGACAGAGCAAGATCCTATCTCTAAAAAAGACATATATATATATATATATATATATATATATATATATACACACACACACAATCCTGGTGCAGGCCACCATCATCTCTGCTCTGGATGATGGCAGCAGCCTCCTAACTAGTCTCAGCACCACAGCCAGAGGATGCTGTTAAAGTGGAAGGCAACTTGTGTCATTCTCTGCTCAGGACTCCATCCTACTCAGTGTAAAAGTCAAAGTCCTCACAATGGCCTCCAAGGTCCTGATCTGACCCCTCCTCTTTGGCCTCATCTCCTACATCCTTTGCTCACTCTGCATTAGTCTCATTCCTTACTTTTCTGTTCTTGAACACCAAGCACAATCTCTTTAGGCCTCTGCATTTTCACGTACCTCCTCCCAGATATCCACATAGCTTGCTCCTTCACTTTCACTGGGTCTCTGCTCCAATTTGCCCAGCTCGGTGAGGTCTTCCTTGAACACCCAGCATATATGGCAAACCCCAGCACCCCTTATAGTCATTATTCTGTTTCATTTCTCTCCATAGCACTTACTGATACAGAATGGCTGGGCTCCCAGCTGAACTCCACCCTTAAGCCGGGAGCCACAGCCTCAAGTGAAAACAGCTGACCCCCTTTTTCCACAAAACTGTTACTTGTTTGACCTGCCCTGCCTCTTTCCTGTGCCCATAAAAAGACTTCAGCTGGCAGAGCAACACAGGCAGCTGACCGGCGGGGTTGCAGGCTGCTGGGCACTGGGGATACGAGTGGCTGAGCGGCCAGCAAAGTAGCATTAACTGAGTGATGGAGACTATGGATAGACACAGCTAACTTCAGACAGTGCGGCTTCAGGGAAAGATCACCTTCCTACACCATCCCCTTTCCAACTCCCATCCTGCTGAGAGCATCACCCAATACAATGCTCTGCATACACTACCCTTCAATCCGTTCATGTGACCTGATTCTTTCTGGATGCCAAACAAGAACTTGGACGCTGCTGCAGGCTGCACAGAGCCTTCTTCTCCCCAGAGAGGAGTGACTGGCCGGTTCCAGCATTAATTCCCTCTGGTTCCTGCATTCACTTAGCACGTTCCGTCTCATGAGGAGTGGCCAGCGGCAGCGGGCTGAGTGAAGCAAGCCACTCCGGTTCCTGCCCATGAAGGGGGTCAAGGTCAAGGGAACTATCCCATTTCATTATCATGGTCTCACATGCTACACGTTTAGCTCATTTGCTTGTTGTCTATTTCCTGCTAGAATGTAGGCTCCATGAGGGGAGGGACTTGGTTGTTTTGTTCACTGCTGTATCCCCAGTCCCAGAATAGGCACATGGTAGGTGTTCAATTTATTGAAAACATGCATGAATCAAGCGGCCCTGCAGGTAAGCTCAAAGAGAGACTCACTTGTCTCTGAACCTGGAGTGGGAAACATCAGAGGCAAAGACACCGCTGCTGATTCTGGTTATATTCACCTCTGTGACTTCAGTTAAGTGAGCACTTAAATTTTCAAGTTGCAAAGGTTTTTCCACATTGAGGGTGTTTCTGTGGTGTTGGCAACAGGGATGGTGGAAAACTGCTCAAGCAGCAGCAAAAGCAGAAGCCAGACAAGCTGAGGCTCCTCCAATCCATGCAGTGGAGAGTCCCACAGCCCTAGGGAAGGTGCCTCATTCCTGGGTCGGATGTCACATAACCTTGTGCTTTCTCTCTTTCAGTTTTAAAACTGCCTTTGCAAAATTATGACAGTAAGAGAAATCTGACATAGTTGACTCCATCTTGCTTCTGACCTCCAGGCTATTCTTGGTCATTCCTGGGTGTAAGTCAAGTTAACCTGGGGAAGAATTTATAGTTTAGCTTGAAAGCAAAGATGATAATAGTCCTTCCCTAAAACTAACTCATCACTCAGAAACTGAGAACAGCCTATGTCAGACTAACGAAAAGCCGTAAGAGGCTAGGTGCTGTGCCTCACATCTGTAATCCCAGCACTTTGGAAGGGTAAGGCAGGGAGGTGGGCAGATCACTTGAGGTCAGGAGTTCAAGACTATCCTAGCCAACATGGTAAAACCCCATCTCTACTGAAAACACAAAAATTAACCAGGTATGGTGGCACATGCCCATAATCCCAGCTACTCAGTGGGCTGAGGCAGGAGAATCACTTGAACCAGGGAGGCAGAGGTTGCAGTGAGCTGAGATCACACCACTGCACTCCAGCCTGAGTCAAAGAGCAAGATTCTGTCTCAAAAAAAAT
Source organism: Cacajao melanocephalus (assembly GCA_963573385.1). Lineage (NCBI taxonomy): Eukaryota > Metazoa > Chordata > Mammalia > Primates > Pitheciidae > Cacajao > Cacajao melanocephalus. The sequence goes on along the minus strand of CAUYLG010053810.1, from coordinate 23,809 downwards.
AAAAAAATTTAAAAAGCCATAAGAATATGGGAGGGACTTGAACTCTGCTAGAATGTAGGTATAATTTCTATAGTCCCTGAAACATGCGCAGTAATGCTCAGGGGTCGTGTGGCCAGAGGTCACAAGACTTGAGACTTTGGTAATTGCTCCTGTAGATGGCAACACTATTGTAGAACCTAAGATTAGATTTTTTTGAGATGTTTTCCAGGCTGACCGTATCTGGACTCGGGACTCATGGCTCAACTGGTCCTGTGGCCCCACCCAGAGGCGGGCTCTGTGAACGACAACTGCTTTCCACACCCCTGTGATTTCATTCCCGACTAATCAGCAACACCCATTCCCTAGCCCCCTGCCCACTAAATTGTCCATAAACACCCTAGCCTCTTGAGCCTTCAGAAAGACTGCTTTAAGTGATAACTTTAGTTCTGTCTGGGTCAGCCACGTGTCAGTTAACTTTCTCTGCTCCAGTGCCACAGTCCCAGTGAATTGATTTTGTCTGTGCAGCAGGTAGGAAGAACCCATCTGGTGGTTACAGTTTTAGGATCCAGAATACCTTTGTGTGTTGTTAAAACAAGAAGCTTTGTCTCTGAAAATGTAATGACTTGATCCTGACAATCAGAGAGGAGGGAGATCAATATAGTGTTCATGGAAGGAATTGAAGTTTGGCTCCCAGGTCCCTTAGCTCAGAGCATGCCACATCCCTCTCCTGTTTTCCCCTTTTCCATGCCCTCGTCATCACCTCATCGGGGGCTGGATTTCCCCTGGCCTCCTGACTCTATCTGTTATAGCCCCGCTGAGCTTCCCAAGGCACCAAATTGATGACAGCCACTTTCCTGTTCAAAACTCCCAGTCCATGCATCAGTCTAAACTCTCTAGTTCGGCCGGGCACAGTAGCTCACGCCTGTAATCCCAGCACTTTGGGAGACCGAGTCAGGTGGATCACTTGAGGTCAGGAGTTCAAGACTAGCCTGGCCAATGTGATGAAACCCTGTCTCTACAGGGTTCGTGATTAGCCTGGTGTGGTGGCAGGTGTCTGTAATCCCAGCTACTCAGGAGGCTGAGGCATGAGAGTCACTTGAACCTAGGAGACAGAGGCTGCAGTAAGCTGAAATGGTGACACTGCTGGGCGACAGAGGGAAACTCAGTCTCAAAACAAATAAATAAATAAACTCTCTAGCTTGATATTTGAGCCTTCTCACCTTCCTGGATTTTCTGCATCATCTCAATGAGTCATCTGCTTTCCAGGGGAAGCAGGCCCTGAGCTTCCTCACATCAGAATCTGTTTCTGCTTTTCCATTCTCACCCCCACTCATCTCCCATGACAGAATGCCACCCCCTTCCACTCCAGCTAGGCAAACCCACCCATCCATCACCCTGCACCCTTTTTCCCCCTGGTCTCCCAGTCTTCCACACCTCCATGTCACTGCTGCTCTCTCAACATGGATGACAATCACTGGAGCCTGCCTGACAGCTCTTCTGGCAGACCCATGGAAGGGCCCTTTCAAACCAGGCACTGCTGAGCAGAAGGGAGGTTGGGTTGGAAGGATCTGGCGGCGCTACCGAGGACCCTTCAGCACCACTGCCTCCCACTAGCCCCATCTCTTGAGGCCCTCCCCCAGCCTATCGGCCTTTGACCTTTCAGAGCCCTGCCCTACCCTACACATTTACATGCTCTTTGTGACACCCCGCCCCCCAGCTCAATCTTTCATAATGTGAGCATCTACCTCCCAGCACCAGGAATGTCTCTAGCATTGAACTTTTTCTTATTTTTTTTGAGACAAAGTCTCACTCTGTCACTCAGGCTGGAGTGCAATGGTGTGATCTCAGCTCACTGCAACCTCCACCTCCCAAGTTTAAGTGATCCTCCCACCTCAGCTTCCCGTGTAGCTGGGACTACAGTTGTGTGCTAACACACCTGGCTACTTTCTGTGTTTTTAGAAGAGATAGAGTTTTTTCATGTTGCCCAGGCTGGTCTTGAACTCCTGACCTCAAGTGATCTGCCTGCCTTGGCCTCCCAGAGTGCTAGGATTACAGGCAAGAGCCACCGCACCCAGCTGCATTGAACATTTTCTATTTTTCATACAAAATAGCCCAAAACACAAGCCCACCAGTGTATCTGGTACTCAGATGAAGAAGCTGGTATCTGTCTATGCTGGAGGAAAAGCTAGCTATATTGATCTTATTCAAAGATAATTTTGTCATGCAGTATATAGAGAACCTAGAGGATTTTCAAGGTCATTTTTACTAAATAGGATTTTTACTTTAAGTGCTGACTTTAGAACCTATACCTGTATAAGATGTGGCTCTGCCATGTAGAGTTTGTGAGATTATTAGGAAGTATGACTCCACTTGGAAAAATAGCTGCTCTGAATAGGTAGAGACCTTTGCAAAGTGTCTCTGAATCCCAGGATGTCTTCCCCTGTAAGGGGTGAGCCCTGGGAGGAAGCTGGGAGCTGATTCTTGAATGCAACAGTGTTCTGGCCCCTTTTTGTCAAATGAAGCAACTGAGGCCTGAAGGAAATAATGTATACAGTTGTCTGTTTCCAAGATAAAGTGCCTTAAATCAGCTTAGGTTAGCAAACCACATAAGAAACAGGATATACTAGGCCCCTGCTTGGTTAGCCAACGCCTGCTTGTTGTGCACCACCCCCTGCCCCCACCCCGCCTTAGTTGCCCTCACCTGAACGAAAGAAGTTCAGCCTAAAATGAAAGTTTATTAATCTGCAAAATAGCTTGTTTTGTCTGTTCTTAACTGCCTGCCCAGCTACTTAGGTCATAAGTCAAATACTGATTTGTTTTTTGTTTTTTGTTTTTTGAGACAGAGCTTTGCTCTTGTTGCCCAGGCTGGATTGCAACGGCATGATCTTGGCTCACTACAACCTCTGCCTCCTGAGTTTAAGCAATTCTCTTACTTCAGCCTCCCGAGTAGCTGGGATTACAGGTGCCCACCACCCATGATTGGTTAATTTTTTTTTTTTTGTATTTTCAGTAGAGACAGGGTTTCACCATGTTGGCCAGGCTGGGCTCGAACTCCTGGCCTCAAGCGATCTGCTTGCCTTGGCGTCCCAAAGTGCTGGGATTACAACCATGAGCCACGGCGCCTGGCCAAGTCAAATACTGAAAGAGCTCCTGAGCTAACTAGGATTGCAATGCATTGTGGGCTGCGACAAAATGCAGCAAGACTCCCCCCTCCGCCCCCCCCTCCCCGCACCAAAGAAAACACCTAAAGCTCATACCCAACGACCAATAGATGACATCTGGGAAGATTGTGACCCCCTGGTACTCAGCTTATAAGGAACCGGGGAGGGATCTGCTCACTAGGGGATACATTGCTCGTTAAAACTATTCTGGGTGTGTCTGCCCATCAGACACCCAATCTTGCAAGACCATCATTAAAAGTCTCACTTTTGCTGATCTCTGGGTCTCTGAGTCCATTCTTTGGGTTTGTATGGGTGAGTTTGTTTCTCACAAGGCCCAGAGAAAGGAAGCAACTTAGCAGAAAGTGTGAAGAAGACAGCAGGTGAGACCCAGCTTGGCAAATGGTCACAATCAGGACACTACCATGATCAGATACCACAACCACTGCTGCTCGCTGAAAAGTCACTCCATGCCTGCCATTCTACTATTCTATTACTATTCTAGTTAATGCCTCATGCTCTGCTTCTTAATACACACAAAGCTAGTGACTGGACACTGGAATTTCTCAAGGGCCACTGAAAAATCAGCAGACCCAGTGGAAGTGTGGCCTCCTCCTCACTTCCACGTTCCATGCAAGCCCATCTGATCAGCTGAGCCCACATCACACCACAAATCCTGCTACAGGGGAATATAGATCTGAGCTTTCCAGCTTCCTCTGTGGAGGAAGGCACACAAGGAGAATGAAATTGATGCTGAGCACCAATTCATCACTATAAACTTGTTTCTGTTATCATACAGTTAGCTGGAGTAGATTCAGATTCAGGTGTCTACAAATCAAAACCCCTGACCCCCACAGGTTCTGTCTCTGGTGAGAGTGTCCCTTCTACCCCCTCCACAAGATGCCTATTCCATTGTGTGACAGGCTGTCTATGAAGACGTTCTCTTTTATGTTGAGCTGAAACCTGTGCTCACCTGTCCTGGCTTTGCTTTCTGGGACCAAACAGAATGCATTGACTCTTGTTTCCATTTAACTGCCCTTTGGCGATCTGCCAAGATGGCGATGGTGATGTTCCCCAAACTACTCAGCAGCGCTGAAAGCACTGGTTTCCAAATGAAAAAGTGTTGAGGCAAGCCAAGCACCAATGTAAAGGTGGAGAGAGTTTGGCATTGAAGAGATTACGAGGGCAACTATTCATTGTCTTCCACTGAGGGGAGAATACATTCACCTCATCTTAGCAAAAGTAAAAACCACAGCCAATCCGCAACTCCCAGGCTTCTAAGAAGCTGTAGAAACCAATTAGTTCAAAATGCATTAGATACAGTGTGCTAAATTGGTCACCAGAGGGAGTCTAGATATAATAGGATCTTTGGCTAGAACCATCATTATGACAGTTTGTATTTGGAGAGCTTCTTCCTTCTCTCATCCAAAGGGGAGCCAGCACCTTGCCAGCACCTGTCTCATTAATGAACACGGTACCTCGGTGAGCGAGGCAGGTGGCCAGTCTCATTATCTCACTTTTTAAAGAAGGGCACCTGGAGGTCAAGTGACTTTTGTTTCACACGATGCTAATTAAAACCTTCTGTAGCTGTTATTTGCAAGTTCATGGGCTCCTTAAAAGCTTTGTCAGTGATTTCAAAAGCCTAATTTCACTTACTGACTGCTTTAACACTCCCATTAAGAAGAGGAGTAAAAAACAAACTGAAAAAGAGCAGTTATGTCCTCATTCTGTATTATGCGTAAATGTCAAAGGATTTGGTTAAAAAAAAATTAACTGCCCGCTGAGGCAGGATTTATTCATTCACAATCTTGTTGGTTTCTCACTTTCAGTAAATATTATGGACCAAAACCTTGGCTGCAAGAAATTACACTTACGGACTATAATTAAATATGATGAACTATACAAAGACCGAGAGCTTGGCCCTAAGAAATGACAGCTGGGAAGGGCTGTAGGGGTGGGCTAGAGGAGGATAAAGCCATTTCTGGCTAGGGTGATATGGAAATGCTTCATAAAGAGATGATAAAGGATAAGGGAAGAAACAAAGCAAGTAGTGGGCATTCATTCCCTACTGTGGGGCATCCTGGGCACCTGGTCAAGGCATGCTGGATGCCCAGTCCTTGTTCTGCCTCCTGCCCTGTTCCCCAGCCTCTCGAAGATTCTGGTGCAGCCAGAACTATCTTTCCAGCAAATTTCATTTTGGCTTATGCCAGCCTGAGTATCTGGACAGTAAACTACTTTCTGGGCAGTACCAATGAGTGAACAAAGTCCTGGAGGAGGGGAAGACCAGGCCTTTGTTTGTTGATTGGACAGAGCAGATTTGCAATGGCAAGGTCTGAACCACCAAATCTTCTTCTAGATGGTTCCAAGTACCAAACTCACATTTAAAACATGTGCTGCCATTGTGTAAAATGTGACCATTGGACGAAGCTGGGTGGAGGGTACATAGGACCTCTCTGTATTTATTTGGCAACTTTCTATGAGTATAATTACAGCAGGTCCTCAAGTAATGTAATTTTGTTCAATGTTGTTCAATTTTGTTTCATTAAAATGTTGAGAAAAAAAATGGATTCCTGCTTGGTGCCACTGTCTGTATGGAGTTTGCACATTCTTCTATATCTGCGTGAGTTTTCTCCATATACTCTGGCTTCCTCACACGTCCCAAAGATATGCGCATGAGGTGAATTGGCGTGTCTACGTTGTCTCAGGATGAGTGTAAGTGTGTGTGTGGTGTGAGCAGAAGTGCATACACGCTACAATGAGATGGTGTTCTGTCCAGGGCAGGTTCCGACCTTGCACCCTGAGGGGTAAGGATAAATTCTGGCCACCTGCCACCCTGAACTGGAATAAGCAGGTTGGAAAATGAATGAATGAATAAATACATATTATTTTAAAATAAAAATTTGGCCGGGCGCGGTGGCTCACACCTGTAATCCCAGCACTTTGGGAGGCCAAGGCGGGCGGATCACAAGGTCAGGAGTTTGAGACCAGCCTGGCTAACATGGTGAAACCCCGTCTCTACTAATAATACAAAAAATAGCCAGGCATGGTGGCCGGCACCTGTAATCCCAGCTACTCTGGAGACTGAGGCAGGAGAATCGCTTGCACTCGGGAGGTGGAAGTTGCAGTGAGCCGCAATCATGCCACTGCATTCCAGACTGGGTGACAGGTCAAGAAGACTCTGCCTCAGGGAAAAATAAATAAATAAAAAACAAACAAACAAGTAAATAAATAAAAATTCATGAAGTATGTGATGATCATCCAGATGTTCAACCGTATATACTGCAGTAGGAAAGTGCTCAGCAAGCTCTAGGATCTGAGATTCTTTTTGAACTTCAAAAAGAATAGGAGGTGCTTCTTACAATGTTTACTTTGCAAACATTTGTTTCTTGATTTTTTAAAATTTATTATGTATTATTTTTATTTATTTATTTTTTTGAGACAGAGTCTCTCTCTGTTGCCCAGGCTGGAGTGCAGTGGCGTGATCTCAGCTCACTGCAGCCTCCACCTCCTGGGTTCAAGCGATTCTTATGCTTCAGCCTCCCAAGTAGCTGGGATTATACGCATGCGCCACCATGCCTGGCTAATTTTTGTATTTTTAGTAGAGACGGGGTTTCACCATGTTGGCCAGGTTGGTCTTGAACTCCTGATCTCAGGTGATCCACCCACCTTGGCCTCCCAAAGTGTTGAGATTACAGGCGTGAGCCATAGCGCCTGGCCTGTTCTTTGATTTAACCCATAACTATGACTGCTGTCATCACTGATTCACCAAAAGTGGGGTAATTACCTACTTGTTTTTATTACTCTTTGTTAAATGCATGTATAGCTCCATTTATTCTGATGTTTAATATTAGAAGTTTTATGGGTCTTTATTTAGAAGTTTGGTGATATTTTAATGACCAGAAATATGCCATAAGAACTTAACTCTTATTTATATTAATTAGCCTATAGTGGCTGGGCATGGTGGCTCACACCTGTAATCCCAGCACTTGAGGAGGCCAAGGCAGGCAGAGTGCTTGAGACCAGCCTGGGCTGTCTCTTAAAAAAAAGATTAGCTTATGTAAAATTGGTTTTCTTATACGTTATTTCACTTAAAGTCATGAGTTACAAAAACCTAGCATTAAGTGAGAACTCACTGTATTTTAAAAAAGTGTTCTGGGGTTGAGGGGAGGCTGAGGCACAAGGATCACTTGAGCCCAAGAGTTCAAGTACAAACTGGGCAACATGAGTTGAACCCACCTCCCAGGTTCAAACTGGGTAACCCCCACTCTACTAAAAACAAAAACTTAGCCAGGCATGATGGTGCCTGGAGACCCAGCTACTTGAGAGGCTGATGTGGGAGGATTGCTTGAGCCCAGGAGTTCGAGGCTGCAGTGAGCCATGATGGTGCCACTGCCCTCCAGCCTAGATGACAGAGCAAGATACTGTCTCTTTTTTTAAAAAAAAGGCAGTTTTTCTTTTTCTTTTCTTTCTTTTTCCTTTTTTTTTTTTTTTTTTTGAGACAGTATCTTGCTCTGTCATCTAGGCTGGAGTGCAGTGGCACGATCTTGGCTCACTGCAACCTCCATCTCCCAGGCTCAGGCAATTCTCCTGCCTCAGCCTCCTGAGTAGCTGGGATTACAGGCATGTGCCACCACACCCAGCTAATTTTTGTATTTTTAATAGAGATGGGGTTTTACCATGTTGGCCAGGCTGGTCTCGAACACCTGACCTCAGGTAATCCGCCTGCCTCGCCCTCCCAAAGTGCTGGGATTACAGGCGTGAGCCACTGCGCCTGGTCAGTAGTCTTTCCTTCCCTCCTTCCTTCCTTCCTTCCTTCCTTCCTTCCTTCCTTCCTTCCTTCCTTCCCTCCCTCCCTCCTTCTCTCCCTCCCTCCTTCCCTCTCCCGCTCTCTCTCTCTTTCTCTCTTTCTCTCTTTCTTTTTGATGGAGTTTTACTTTTGTGGCCCAGGCTGGAATGCAATGGTGAGATCTTGGCTCACTGCAACCTCCACCTCTTGGGTTTAAGCGATTCTCCTGCCTCAGCGTCCCAAGTAGCTGGGATTACAGGGATGTGCCATCGCGCCCAGCTAATTTTATATTTTTAGTAGAGACAAAGTTTCTCCATGTTGATCAGGCTGGTCTCGAACTCCTGACTTCAGGTGATCTGTCCTCCCCTGCCTCCCAAAGTGCTGGGCTTACAGGCGTGAGCCACCGCGCCCGGCCAGCAGTTTTTCTTTTAAAGTGCATTGCTGTGAATGTGACCAGTAGAGATGGCAGCTAAATCCCCACTCTTATATTTCTGTATGGCGGGGAAAGTTTCCATATATCAGGGAAGGACAGGAGCCAACACCAGAGGTATAAGATAAGTTAAAACCATGCTAGAGAGCTGGTTGGGTTTGGGAGGCATGTCAGGAAGTGGAGGAAATTCAGAAGCCCAAGGCAAGGACGAAGTTAACTCAGTGCAGCAGGCATTTGGAACCAGGGCGGGGGAAGGAAGGGAGGATAGAACAGGTGTCGATGTGAGAAACTGCCTCCTGGATCTAGTAGTGCCTGAAGTTTACTCTTCTGAACTGCTGGGGGTGTGGTGTGTGGGTGTGTTGGCCCCAACTAAAACGGCCAGGGGAGAGGTGAAGGGACAAAGGTAGTGTCTTAGTCCTTTTGAACTGTCATAACAAAATACCATAAATTAGTAGTTTAAACAACAGGTTAACAAATATGTATTTCTTTTCCTTTCTTCTTCTTTTTTTTTTTCTTTTTTTTTTTTTTTGTTTTTGGAGACAGGATCTTGCTCTGTTGCCCAGGCTGGAGTGCAGTGTTGCAGTCTCAGCTCACAGCAGCCTCTGCCTCCCCGGTTCGGCAGTCCTCTCACCTCAGCCTCCTGAGTAGCTAGGATCACAGGCCCAAGTCACCAAGCCTGGCTAATTTGTGTGTGTGTGTGTGTGTGTGTCTGTGTGTGTGTGTGTTTAATAGAGATGAGGTCTCGCTATGGTGCCCAGGCTGGTCTTGAACTCCTGAGCTCAAGCATTCTGCCCACCTTAGCCTCCCAAACTGCTGGGGTTACAGGCATGGGCCACTGTGTCTGCCCAGAAATGTATTTGTCTCAGCTTTGGAGGTTGATAAGCTCAAAATGAAGGCCTTCAGTGTCTGGTCAGAACTCACCCTGTGGTTCATAGATGGCGCCTTCTCATTGTGTCCTCACATGAATGACAAGGACAAGGCAGCTCTCTGGGATCTCTTTATAAGGGCACGAATCCTAGGTGTCCTCATCATTCTTCATGATTTGATCACTTCCCAAGAGCCCCACCTCCTATATCACCACATTAGTGATTAGGTCTCAACATCAGAATTTGGGGGCAGCAAAAACACTAGCATAGCAGATGGGAAGAGGAATAATCCACTGAATGGATAAATGGCCGCTCACTGGTCATGCACGAGACACTGAGCCTGACACAGGGGCCGCGTGTGGATTTCATTTAATCCTCACCTCAGCCTTTCCTGGCAGGGGGTATCATCTTCCTCTACAGATGGAGAAAAGAAACAAAGTCACTTGTCTTAGACTGCACAGCTAGTAGGTAGCAGAGGCATGATGAAAGCGCAGGTCTGTTGGCTACAAGCCAGTTCCCCGGCCACTATGCACTGCTCCACCCCAACCTGCACCTCCGGCCCCCTCCTGAATTCTAGGGGCACAGACTATTTGCCCTCAAGATACTAAAAAGGCCTCACATTACCTCATCTACACCCCATTCTGTTTCATTTTGTTTTGTTTTTTATCTGTACCTGTTTGATTTACAACACTAAAGCAAGAAGCCACTCAAATATCCATAAACAGATGAATGAACATACAGTGACATTTCACAGCACAGTATATTTCTCAGCAACCTAAGAAGAATGAACAACTCATATGTCTGCATTAATAATATCAAAACAAGCATGATGCAGGAGGGCACCCAGGGATTGTAAGAGGAAACACTTTATTACATCAGTCCAAAAATTCCAGAAAATGGAAAGTACTCTATGGTACAGCAAAGTAAATCAATGGTTATCTGGAGGGCAGAGAGAAAGACGTCATGAACAGGCTCCAGGTAAATGTAAAGGTGATAGATAAATTCATTATTCTGACTCTGATGGTTTCATGGGATTATATGAAATACAAGACTTATACTACAGCTTAAATATGCATAGTTTATCTGATGTCATTTATACCTTTTTTTTTGAGACAAGGTCTCACTCTGCCTGTCACCCAGGCTGGAATGCAGTGGCACAATCTCGGCTCACTGCAACCTCTCCCTCCCAGTCTCAAATGATTCTTCCCATCTCATTCTCCCAAGTAGCTGCGACTACAGGCACGTGCCACCAAGCCTGGCTAATCCCATCCTGTTTTAAGTGAAGTTGCCCCTGCCCCATGCTCCTGGCCACAGCTGATTGAATCTGGGTGGTTGCTGCACCTGAGGGCCAGCAGTCCACGGCTGGCTACCACTGATGCAATTGCTGGATCCACTGGCATATCTATTACTAATTTTGACGAATCTTGCCAAATTGCTTTCCACAGAGGTTGCACCTGTGGATACTCCCTACATCCTTTGATAACCATCTGTTATCAGGATTCGTTTTCTTTTTTTTTTTTTTGAGACAAGGTCTTACTCTGTCTGTCACCCAGGCTGGAGTGCGATCATAGCTCACTGTAGCCTCGACTGCCTGGGCTCAGGTGATCCTCTTGCCTCAGCTTCCCAAGTAGCTGGGAAAACAGGTACACACCACCCCTGCCTGGCTAAATTTTTTATTTTTTGTTTTTTGTAGAGAAGGGGTCTTATTGTGTTACCCAGGCAAACTCCTGGCCTCGAGTGATCCTCCCGCCTTGGCCCCCCAAACTGTTGGGATTACAGGTGTGAGCTACTGTGCCTGGCCAGGATTTTATTTTTTAAAGAGGGTCTGGCAATGCTGCCCAGGCTGGCCTCAAATTCCTGGGCTCCAACAGTCCTCCCACCTCAGCCTCTCAAGTAGCTGGAACTACAGGCATGAACCACAATGCCCATCTTGTTACCAGGATTGTTTATCTTTACAACTCTCAGGGTAATGTTTTGAAAATCAGCTTTGTTAAGGTATAATTCCATATGATACCCAGGGTAGTTTTGATTTGCATTTTTCCCCTTTAAGAAGTGAGGGGGCCGGGCGCAGTGACTCACACCTGTAATCCCAGCACTTTGGGAGGCCGAGATGGGCGGATCACAAGGTCAAGAGATTGAGACCATCCTGGCCAACATGGTGAAACCCCATCTCTACTAAAAATACAAAAACATTAGCCGGGCGTGGTGGCGCGCGCCTGTAGTCCTAGCTACTTGGGAGGCTGAGGCAGGAGAATTGCTTGAACCCAGGAGGTGGAGGTTGCAGTGAGCCGAGATCGTACCACTGCATTCCAGCCTAGCAACAGGGCAAGTCTCTGTCTCAAAAAAAAAAGTAAGACTCCACATGGTTTCATAAACTTAAATGATGGGAAGATTTCACGGTCCCTCAAGGAGAAATACAGTCCTGCCTGGTATGTTACCTTAGCACAAATTTTTGTGCCAGGCAGTAACACACCCTGTTTATCTTAAATCCTGCGGTATAGTCGTTTGGGTCTTCACTGGTTTTAATCCTAAGGCTGTATGAACTTCATGTATATTATCCTGTCTGATGAGATGACGATGATGATTTCCATTCTAAGAAGGAGGAAGCAGAGGAGACACAAATAAGCCAGAGGCAATGCTGGGTTTCAGTCCTGGTTGGCTTGAGGCCACAGCGCATAATCTTCTCACTCTCTCACTCCAACTTGAATTGGAATCAGACCACCAAGGCTCGTACCTCAGCTTGGCCATCAGTTGCCGTGAGACACTGAGAAAATCCCTTCCCTTTTCTGGTCTCTGCGTGATGAGTAGATGGACTTGCTGACTTCCATAAGCTGGGTGGGAGAACAGGGCAGGAACTAATCCAGGACTGTGAAACTCAGTCTCCTTGTTCATCAGAGTGGGTGAGTAGTAAAGCAAATGGCAAAGCTCCTGCTCCCCAAAATGCAGGCAGCATCCATTCAGTCCTGAATTCCGGGGAAGGGCGGGAGATGACGACAAGGTCATATTTCAAGCGTTTATCCAACATATGCAGAGCAGGCCAACCTCAGCAAGAGGCTTTCCTTGTCCCAGGAACAAATTACAAAGGCAGGTGGGAGTAGTTATCTTCGTTGAGAGAAACGGGGCACAGGAACTTGCTCAGAGGCCCTGAAAGATGATGAGAATGAAAACCAGATTTCACAGGGTTAAGGGAGAGAGTAAAGGAGAGCTCCCATTTAGTTTCAGAAACACAAGGCACACATTTTAAAGGAAGGGGAAATGAGGCATAGACAATCACATGGCTTACGCAAGGTCACACACGTTTTAACACCTGAACACAGGTCTGTTGAATCCCAGGGTGATGTTCACCATCTCCCCGCCCCCTGCCAATCAGCCAAGCTTTACCCACTTACCCATGTGCAGGGAGACTACAGAAGGCTTACACTGCTGGAGAGGAGCAGCAGGAGTTAAGTCTCGATGATGCTAATAGGATACATCTGCTGGGCTTCCTAATGTAATTCAACTGTTATATTTGCACACTGATGATGCTGTTGAATACTTTGCCTTTGGATGTTTGGTTAAAATGACTGTGTTTTGCTCCACAGTTTGCTGGAATCTGCAGGGACAGAACTATATTCTCTAAAGGGATACATGAAAAATTCCAAAGGTGTGGTTCGTCCTGGGAACACATGGGAATTTTTACCCACAGTTTATAAAACATCTCCATCCTTTTAAGCCCCTCTCAGCTGTCATAGTACATGAACTATATTTCCTTAGGGAAGCTCAGGAAGCTCACCTCTCTCAAAGGTGGCATTCCATGTTGACCACAGTTCTGGCTGCATTCTCTCATTGGGCTGGGTGGGTGAGCTGGGCAGGGGCCAAGCCTGGTGGTGCTGAGAAATGAGGGAGGCAGTGGTGAGGAAAGGCCAGTCCATACCTTGCTGACTATTGTCCCAGCTGTCTTTTGCCATTACTGTTCATGCCCTAGATTGCCACTGCCTGGAAAAAAGGATATAGGTTTTGACTCTAGCTCTGAACCAGGATGAAAGGCTTGGGCACCAAGGCTCTGAAGTTCACATAAACCGGCTTTGAGTCCCAGCTCTGCTTACCAGATGTTGACTTTGGGCAAGTTACTCCACTTCTCTGAGTCCCAGTTTATTCATGATCAAAGTATGAATGATCAATCACAACACATGCATTATAAGGCTGTCGAGAGGATTAAATGAGAGAATGTGTGTCAACTGATTAGGACTCCAGAAAGAATTGCAAGGCGCCATTATTTTACGTACCATTATAAAAAGAAACATTGCCAATTAAACTATTGTGTAAGCTTTTCTTATCTAAAAAAGATGGATACTATCTTTCTTTAGATAAGAAAGATATATATAAAAAAGCTCTGACTTGGTTGGGCGCAGTGGCTTATGCTTGTAATCCCAACACTTTGGGAGGCAAAGGCAGGCGGATCACGAGGTCAGGAGATCAAGACCATTCTGGCAAACATGGAGAAACCCCATCTCTACTAAAACTACAAAAAGTAGCGGGGTGCAGTGGTAGGCGCCTGTAATTCCAGCTACTCAGGAGGCTGAGGCAGGAGAATTGCTTGAACAAGGGAGTCGAAGGTTGCAGTGAGCTGAGATCACACCACTGCACTCCAGCCTGGGTGACAGAGTGAGACTTTGTCTCAAAAAAAGAAAAGAAAAAAAAGAAAAAACTTTACAAGTTGTTATTTTATACATATATAAAAGGGAAAATGTAAACAGAATAAATTCACCTCGGAAGGGTGCAAGTTTTTTGAATCAGTTTAAATTAAACAACATTTTTTTCTTTCTCTGTACTTTGATGCATGCAAACTGAATAACTTTTTGATTTGGCATCACTCGTGACCATATTTTCCGCATAGTATTGTTATGGGCACTTTTCTGAGAAACTGGTGGCCAATGGTGCCTTTGCCCACGTTTTGCTTGGGCTGCTGGGCTCGTTCCACCCACTCAGCCTGGCAGGTTGCACTCAGCTCACACTACCCGCCTGCATCCCACACCTTCAAGAGAGATGGAGTCAGGCGTGGAGTGGTAAGGGGTGTGTGAGCGAGCTGAGCGAGCTGGGCAAGCATGGGGTCCGGTCATGGTGCAGTCAGACACAAGCTGCCACGGGGTAGACAGCTCCAGGTGCTGGCATAAGTGCCAGCTCTCTGCAAGGCTGCAGCCGGACCAGGTGCACTGCAAGCAGCTTCCCGAGCTGGCACCAGGAAATGTGGCAGCACCTGAAAGTTTGGAGAAGCCAGGAACCACGGGGCCCCAAAGAGGGAGTCACAGTGTTGGCTCAGGGAGCTCCCAGGTCTGGACTTGCCAAAAGGTCACAGCTCTTTGCCTGCAACATGGGAAGCAACGGGCATGTTTCAGGCCTGTTTGTGTTGCAGCAGCTCTTTCAGCCTCACCATTGTGTGGGTCCTGAGTTCTTGTCCTGCAGTCCTACATTCTTGTCCTGCAAGCAAGAAGAATGATGTAGTCAGACAAGTGGAGGGTGAGCAAGAGAACAACTCAGAGAAGACCCTGCTCTGTAGCTACGGTGTCCGGAGGGGTGTTCTGCCCCTAGCAGAGAGGACAGCGCCTCTCTCCAGCTGGTGGTCCAGTCACCCCTGTGTCCTCTGCTCTGCTCTGGCCGAGCCTGGGGTTTTTATGGGCCTCAGAGGGGAGGAAGTGAGCAACAATTGGTCCATGGGTAGCGACAGACGGGCTGGAAAAGACACCATAAGTACCCACTCTGGTCTGTGGGATTGGCAGCCCAGCCCCCAACCTTCAGACCCTCCCAGGCCTGAAAGTGGAGCCTCACTGGGGACCTGCCCTGCTCCACCCAGGAGCCCATCTGCCTGCTGCACTGACCATGGCACCCAGGCTGCTTGTGCCAATGGGCACCTGCAGGCCAGCACTGAACCACCCTCAGCCCCTTGCTCCCCCTCATTGTCCAAAGTCCAGAGGGGACCAAGGCAGCAGGCCCCAAGCATACACACACCTGCGGGGGCTCAATCCCAACCCCACTCTGGGATTGGAGTAGGTACCAGCAGTGGGGAGAGGCCAGGCAGTGAAAGGAAGCACTTCCCAGCCTGCAAGGGCAGTGTGGGGCCTTCCCAGGCCCCTAAGAGCACACAGAGGCCTGGGTCCACAAACCCAATTTGGGCAGCGGCAGCTGCACCTGGGAGGGCTGGGCTGCTGCCTGCTCCCGGTCCTGCCGGCTCTGTGGAGCATGCAGCCCCAGCAGCCTCCCCTCACAGCCTGGAGGACCCTCCCCTACATCCTTGCTGGGCCCCAGGTGAGCATCCAGGGCAGAGATGACATGGCCACAAGCTCCTCCGTGTTGCCCCGGTGCTCAGGGGCAGCCTGGCCAATAAGAGTGTCAGGCTCCGTGGTCACCCTGATGCAGGCCAGACCCCAGGGACTCAGTGCCCCTCCCACTTCCAGCCCCGGGTCCCTAAAGTGGTGCCCCAGCTCCGTGCTCCCTGCCCAGCCCCTGCATGCTTGCTCAAGCGCAGCACCGCCCAGACCCAGCTCCCTCTCTGCCAGAAGGCGCTGCTACCCCACCACCGGGTGACCTGGCCTGGCCCCATCGCCCACCAGGGCAGTGGGCTGCAGTGGTGGTGGGGGTTGAGGGGGGGCCGACTGCCTCCTTCCCGTACCCTCCCTGCAGTGTCCGGCATGATGGCTGCTCCGAAGGACCCCAACTGCCATCAGTATCGCCCTCCAAGCCATCAGCAGTGTGTAAGTGATGCACCATTTCTTGTGAGTGCTCTTTCCTGTTGTCTCCAGGCTTTCCTCACAAATCACCCAGCCTCCCCAAGGTTTATATATGTGTGACAGCTGTATCTGACGTCCACATGCTAACCACGAGTGCAAGACGCATCCTGCGTTCAGAGATTCAAAATGTGAAAGTGTCAAAGTGTGATTTATTAATTTATCTATTTATGAGACTGAGTCTTGCTCTGTCACCCAGGCTGGAGTGCAGTGGCACAATCTCTGCTCATTGCAACCTCCACCTCCCAGGTTCAAGCCATTCTCCTGCCTCAGCCTCCTGTGTAGCTGGGATTACAGGCGTGCACCACCACGCCCAGCTGATCTTTCTATTTTTAGTTGAGGCAAGGTTTCGCCATGTTGGCCAGGCTGGTCTCCAACTCCTGAACTCAAGTGATCCTCCCACCTCGACCTCCCAAAGTGCTGGAATTATCAGCATGAGCCAGCACGCCTGGCCCAAAGTGTGCGTTTTAGAGTAATAAAACATAATAGTACTGCTGTGTTACAACCAGTGGTGAAATGTAGTGAGACATTGGTATTAACAATAATTACAACTTTTTCTTTTTGAGACAAGAGTCTTGCTCTGTCACCCAGTCATGGCAACCTCCACCTCCTGGGTTCAAGTGATTCTCGTGCCTTGGCTTCCCGAGCAGCTGGGATTGTAGGCATGCACCACCACACCCAGGTAATTTTTGTATTTTTGATAGAGATGGGATTTTGCCATGTTGGCCAGGTTGGTCTTGAACTCCTGGCCTCAAGTGATCTGCCCACTTTGGCTTCCCAAAGTGTTGGGATTACAGGCGTGAGCTACCGTATCTGGCCTAATTAAAGCTTTGAAGTCTGTGAGCTGTTTACTTCAAAAATTACGGTATTCATTTCTACTGTTCTTCACAGCCAAGTTGCTACTATTACTATTACTATTCCATTTACATAATATTGTCTAAGTGCCATTCACAGACATAAATGAGTTACATAAATTATTAACACATTTAATTCTCACAACAATCGTATTTGGTAGATGTAATTATTATACTTATTTTACAGATGAGGAAGCTGAAGCAGAGAGGTGAAGTAACTTAGCTTAGATCACTCAGCTCATTTGTTTCCAGACTCTTGTTCTTTTTTTATTTTTATTTTTATTTTTTTGAGATGGAGTCTCTCTGTTGCCCAGGCTAGAGTGCAGCCTTTCCGTCCTCTAGATTCAAGCGATTCTCCTGCCTCAGCCTCCTGAGTAACTGGGATTACAGGCGCCTGCCACTGCACCCAGCTAATTTTTGTAGTTATTAGACATGGGGTTTCAACATCTTGGCCAGTCTGGTCTTGAACTTCTGACCTTGTGATCCGCCCGCCTCGGTCTCCCAAAGTGCTAGGATTGCAGGTGTGAGCCACCACGCCTGGCCTTTTTTTTTTTTTTTTTTTAAATGATACAGCCCAGGCTGGAGAGCAATGGCGGGATCTCGGCTCACCGCAACCTCCGCCTCCAGGTTCAAGCAATTCTCCTGCCTCAGTCTCCTGAGTAGCTGGGATTATAGGCATGCTTTACTAAGCCTGGCTGATTTTGTATTTTTAGTAGAGACAGGGTTTCTCCATGTTGGTCAGGCTGGTCTCCAACTTCCGACCTCAGGTGATCCGCCCGCCTCAGCCTCCCAAAGTGCTGGGATTACAGGCATGAGCCACTGTGCCCAGCCTGAGAGTCCTTTTCTTAACTACTGCAGCAGAATTTCTCAGTCTCAGCACTACTGACATTTAGTACCAGATGAATGACTCTCTCTTGAAGGGACTGTTCTGTGCCTTGTAGGGTGTTTAGCAGCATCCCAGACCTGTATCCACTAGATGCCAGTAGCACCTGTTACTCAGGTGTAGCAACCAAAAACATCTCTAGACATTGCCAAACGTCCCCTGTGGGGGGAAATCACTCCAGTTGAGAACCACCGCATTATACTTGGCCCCTTGGGGAAGCCAGATCTCAGGCCTTGACGCAGAGTGTTTCATTCAACTCTGGAAATTATGGGAAGAACCCAAGACTCTGGTCATACGGCTGGTCAGCCTTCCATGGAGCCACGTAGACCTGCAGAGAGCCACTACTGTGGTAGTGGCTGAGACAGAGCCAGTGGTCAAGGGTTCAGGAGACAAGTGAGACCAAGAGAGTCTGGGAGATGCATCGGCCATGTCTGACATGACACAACCTCACAGAGAAACTATTAAATAGATCTCCTTCATCCTTCAGACCCATTCCACTCCTTGCTTTTTGCTTCGAAACAGGGGTTCACTCTCTCACCCAGACAGTGGCATGACGTCAGCTCACTGAAACCTTCGCTTCCTGGGCTCAAGCAATCCTCCCACCTTAGCTCCACTCTGTTCCCTTCTCAGGGACAATCACTATCATGAATATAGTACATATCCTTTCAGTGTGTTTCATGCTTTCACCTTTATAAATTTATATTCATCAATGATAAATACATAGAGCTGATTTTGGTTTGAAAACATATAGGCCGGACGCGGTGGCTCACGCTTGTAATCCCAGCACTTTGGGAGGCCGAGGCAGGCGGATCACGAGGTCAGGAGTTTGAAACCAGCCTGGCCAACACTGTGAAACCCCATCTCTACTAAAAATACAAAAATTAACTGGGTGGGGTGGTGGGCACCTGTAATCCCAGCTACTCAGGAGGCTGAAGCAGGAGACTCGCTTGAACCTGGGAGGTGAAGGTTGCGGTGAGCCAAGATTGCGCCACTGCACTCCAGCCTGAGAGACAGAGCAAGACTCCTTCTCAAAAAAAAAATATATAAATATAAATATAAATATATATATATATATATATGTCACTTTGACCAGGCTGGTCTTGAACTCCTGACCTCAGGTGATCCGCCTGCCTCAGCCTCCTAAAGTGCTGGGATTACAGGCGTGAGCCACCATGCCCAGCCATAAATAGAATTTTAATTTTTCATGATACAGTTCTGTTTTCACTCAACAGTATATTTGAGATCTATCCATAATGACACATACAGCTTTAATTCATTCCTTTTAATTGCTGTGAAATATTCCATTGTAAAATTATGCCATATTTTACCTCATCATTCTCCTATCAGCAGACATCTGAGTTGTTTCCAGTTCTGCATAATTACCAACATCTGCAGTGAACATCCTTGGATATGTTTGCTGTGTGCACACTGAACTTCTCTTGGGTATATGGAATTGCAGGCTTATAGGGAATGTAATTGAAATTAAATGTTCCATTTCATCAGATGCTGCCAAGTTGTTCTCTGTTGGGTCTATATCAGTTTACGCTCCCACCAACAATGCATAAAAGTTAGCTTTTTGCACACCCTTACCAACACTTGACATTGCCATTTTAAGAAATTTGCGTGAATCCAAGTGAGTCTGTTCCTACTGGGGGTGGGTCAAGCAAGTGAGCAAAAGTCGTCCATCGTGTGTGTCTCAGAGGGGAAAAGGCTGAGCGTCACTCGGTCTGTGAGAACAGTCATATTTGACCACAAACATATCGAGATTAAAAGTTGATGAATTGCTTAACAACCCCCATAGTAAGTCACTTTAGCCAGTGAAACAAAAACTGCTCTTAAAACAAAGCAGTCATCAAATTAACTGCTGTGATGAAAGGACTTCCCAGTGGATTTCATCAACGCGGTCTGAAGTTCGCGCAGCAGGTCCCTGTAGACGTTCCTCGGCGGAGCAATAATGTTGAAGCTGGAGGTCTGCCCTCCCATCCATGAGGCTCTGCATGTGGGCAGGTATGAAATGAGAGCCTTGAACAGCAGCTTGTGGTGCTTCCCCCAGCCTGATGCATGATCAACGATTGGTAGGGTACATAGATGGTTGTCTGCATCTCTGCCTATCAGGGCAGAAGCTGGAGTTGACCTAGCAAGACTGCTTCAGGAGGTGAGCTCTGCCTGTTTTGGCCCTCTTCTGTACTAGGACCACCTTTTGACCCACGCCTTTTGAGCCCTTCTGGCTCACCTGCTCGCTCCCAGTCATGTACCTCCTCCCCTCCGAGTCATGGTCTTTAGGGTATTAAAAAAACGCAGCAGGAAGCCCAGGATTCAGACCTGGGTTCTGCTTCTACCCCATTGCTCAGTGGGCTGGCAACTGCATCTGTACAGTGGGGACAGTCCCTTCCCCTGGGATCTCTGGGGGTTAGTGTGAGGAGCAGCACACAGCAGGAAGGTCTTTGGAAATTATCAAGTGTTGTAGGTAACAGGTTAGCTGGGAGGAAAGGAGGGCTGGTGGAGGGAGCTCCAGCTCGGCTGTTCAGTAGCCTAATTTTCACCACTTAATCCCCTAAGTAACTTCAGGAAGCCTCCTCCTCTCTCTGGCCTCAGTTTTCCCATCTATGAAATTAGAGCATTGGACTAGATTAGCACTCCCCAAAACGATGTCACAGAACTCTTGAGCTATTTCATGGAAAAGGGTTTCTGTTGTCTATTCAGTCTGAGTTCCTACTGAATGCGGTAACTACCTTGAGCACATATTGAAAGGCAGCCTTTAAAAGCTCTGAAACAAGTGGCCTGTTAGCACAGTAGTTAAGGTATGGAGCCTGCAACTGCGAGGTTTCTGATTCAGATCCTCAGTGGAGCCAGTCTTAGATTTAAATAGGAAAAAAAAAAAAAGCTCTGAAACAACTCGAGGGAAAGGTGCCTCCCTGATAGCTTTGGCTTTGGAACCCTTCTTCTGTTGGGTGAATTATACCATTTTAACATCTCTGAAATCAGTGACTGTATCTTAGAGTATTTCAAATACTGTTTTTTGTTTTTATTTTTGTTTTTGTTTGTTTTGTTTTTTGAGATGGAGTTTCACTCTGTTGTCCAGGCTGGAGTGCAATGGAGGGATCTTGGCTCACTGCAACCTCCACCTCCCGGGTTCAAGTGATTCTCCTGCCTCAGCCTCCTGAGTAGCTGGGACTGCAGGCATGTGTCACCACACTTGACTAATTTTTGTATTTTTATTAGAGATGGGATTTTGCCATCTTGGCCAGGCTGATCTCAAACTCCTGAACTCAGGTGGCCAGGCTAGTCTCAAACTCCTGACCTCAGGTGATCTGCCTGCCTAGGCCTTCCAAAGTGCTAGGATTACAGGCATGAGCCACCTTGAATAAGGGTTAATAAGAGCTAACACTCTTGAGTGTCAACTAAATGCAGGCACTCACTAAGTGATTTAATAAATTAGTATTTATTTAATTTAGTTTTTTTAAATTTAGTATTTACAGTAATCCTGTAAATCTCGTAAATTAGGGACTTTTTTTTTTTTTTTTTTTTTGAGATGGGCATTTGCTCTTGTTGTCCAGGCTGGAGTAAAATGGTATGATCTCGGCTCACTGCAACCTCCACCTCCCAGGTTCAAGCGATTTTCCTGCCTCAGCCTCCTGAGTAGCTGGGATTACAGGCATGCACCACCACACCCAGCTAATGTTGTATTTTTTTTTTTTTTTTTTTTTTTTTAGTAGAGATGGGGTTTCTCCATATTGGTCAGGCTGGTCTCGAACTCCTGACCTCAGGTGATCTGCCCACCATGGCCTCCCAAAGTGCTTGGATCATAGGCATGAGCCGCCTCGCCTGGCCTAATTAGGGGCTGTTATTTTCCCCACATTACAAATGAGAAAACTGAGTTGCAGGGAGGTTAAGAAACTCATCCAGGATCATGTGGCTAATAAAGAGGAGAGCGAGAGCTGGGACTTATATCCTGATGAGGCTGAACTCTTTTTTAAAAATTATTTTTATTATTATGCTACGTACAGATGGGGTTTTGCTGTATTGCAGGTCTCGAACTCCTGCCTTCAAGTGATCCACCTGCCTCAGCCTCCCAAAGTGCTTGGAATTACAGGCATGAGCCGCTGCGCCTGGACGAGACTCTGATCTCTCATGTCCATTTGGAATCCTGTCTGTGATTCAGTAGTCATGAATGACATAAGGCATGGTTCTCAAAGGCCTTGAAAGTACCATGCTCCTTTAGAAAGAGCAGAATCATAAATGAGCAGAGACTTTCTAGCACTGGGATCAGAAAACAAGGCCACGGGTCCCTGAATGCTCCCAGGCTAGCGTGTGAAGCAGCAGAGGAGTGGCAGTGGGAGGGATCAGGCAGACAGGCATGCATGGAAGCAGAGGGACCCAGATCTGGCCTTCAAGCAAGGGGATTTATGAAGTGGCTTTGCTGGGCATAGGGGGGATCAAGCAACTGACCCACCTAGTAATAAGGATTGCACCTAGACCTGGGTTCTGCTCTGAACTTTGAAAAGCCTTTCCCACTCTGACGGTCCTCAAGGCACTCCTGTGAGGTAGGCAGGTGGACTTATTACCCTCACCTACCTAGGTAAGGATGCTGAGGCCTAGGGAAAATAAACCCCAGAAACACCTCCTTGCAGCTGTTTCTCACTGCTGTCTACACAAGCTGTCTGTTCTCCCAACTCTGTAACATGCAGAGAAAGGCACACATAGCTTCACCTTGGCCAACCTGTTTCTGATGATGGCAATTACAAAAGCACACACTTTTCTTTTTCTCTCCCTTCTGCTTCCTTCTGTCCCTCAATGGCCTGGTGGTCCTGCTGGGTTCCTAACATCCTGCTTCCCAGAGAAGAGCTGAAACTCATTCCTGTTGAAGTATTTCTGACTGACATCAGCTGTGTTCCTCACGCAAGAGGAATTTGCATCTTGCAAGGGAAGGAAGTGCTTAGAACCAGGCACGTTTCTCAAACTGCAATGTGCAACTCTGGGGGTTTGTGTTTAAAATGCTGAGTCTGGGCCTGGCGCGGTGGCTCATATCTGTAATCCCAGCACTTTGGGAGGCTGAGGCGGGCGGATTACGAGGTCAAGAGATTGAGACCATCCTGGCCAACACAGTGAAACCCAATCTCTACTAACAATACAAAAAAAATTATCAGGGTGTCTTGGCATGCACCTGTGGTCCCAGCTACTCTGGAGGCTGAGGCGGAAGAATCGCTTGAACCCAGGAGGTGGAGGTTGCAGTGAGCCGAGATGGCACCACTACACTCTAGCCTGGTGACAGAGCAAGACTCCGTCTCAAAAAAAAAAATAAATAAATAAAAATAAAATGCTGAGTCTGATTTTGCAAGTCTGGGCAGGGCCTGAGAGTCTTTGCTCACAAGCCCCAGATAACTCTATGGCTGCCGGTCTAAGGACCACACTGAGGAATAAAGACAGTGTCTCGCTGGAGAGCCCGGGGTCGGGATGTCTTCTTTCTATTTAGCTGACTTCGGACAGCTACTTACCAGCTTCTACTCTCAATTTTCATCTGTAGAATAAGAAATGTTTTCAGAGAGAGATCCAAGATGGCCGATTAAGAACAGCTCAGGATTGTAGCTCCCAGTGAAAGCGCAGAGAGCGAGTGGACGCTGCACTTTAGGATGAATTTTTGTTGCCCACAGACTGGGAGATTCCCGGTGGAGGAGCCATACGGGTCACCAGCGCGACTTTTTTGGCCGGCGCAGCTGTTTTGCCGGCGCCCGGCATGGCGCTTCTCGGCGCGGAGTATACAGGACGGGGTGCCCTTTGAGTCCGGCTCGGCTGGTCCCAACCCCAAAAGGAGAACAGCAATTGGAAGCGCTGAGGACTGAGAGTTTCACAGTAAGCACAGCTGAACCGGGAAGGTCCAGCTGTGCGGGGAAGGGGCGTCCGCCAAAGGAAAACTAAGAAACAGAAAAAACTTCATCACCAGGCGGAGACATCCAAGATGGCTAATTAACAACAGCTCAGGATTGTAGCTCCCAGTGAAAGCACAGAGAGCGAGTGGACGCCGCAATCTCAGACGAATTTCTGTGGCCCACAAACTGGGAGATTCCCGGCGGAGGAGCCACACGGGTCGCCAG
>CAUYLG010053809.1:0-18081 GCA_963573385.1 Cacajao melanocephalus | reverse complement strand
CCTCCCCATCGCTGCTGCTGGGGCTCCAAGTTTCCCATTTGTGATAGCAGTTGAGCAAGGTGACTTCTGGGGCCTATTCAGGTTGATTTTTTGTCAATAATGATGGGGTCTGCCAGGCATGGTGGCTCACGCCTGTAATCCAAACACTTTGGAGGCCAAGGCGGGCGGATCACCTGAGGTCAGGAGTTCAAGACCAAAAAAAAAAAAAAAGACAGGGTTTCACCATGTTGGTCAGGCTGGTCTTGAACTCCCGACCTCAGGTGATCCGCCCGCCTTGGCCTCCAAAGTGCTTGGATTACAGGCGTGAGCCACCACGCCCGGCCTAAACCCTGTCTTTATATAAAAAAAAAAAATGATGGGGTCGAGGGGACTGGCTCAGGTGAAGGTGTAAGGGTGGAGCACAGGTGGGGCAATGGGCACTGAAACTACAGCAAGAACAAAGGGAAGGCAAGATGCCTTATTTTTTCCCCCAAGGGTCAGTTGTATGAACCACTCCACCTTCAGCACCTTGAAATGCAGAGAGGAGCACATGTCCTAAATTGATTTGCAGAACTAAAGTTGTCTACCCTCCCCCACCTTGCTTTTCTATTCCATTTCCCTCATCTCCATCAAGATTATAGGTATTTGGAAAGAAGCAATGGGTCATTAATGGTTAGTATGGATCAGGCTTCAGAATCAAGAGTGCCAAGATTACAGTCTTGGCTCCTCCTCTTCACAGCATGTATCCTGAGCTACTTACTGTGGGAGACACTGTGCCCAGCTTCAGGGGGTGGCAATGGCAGATAGCCTTCAAGTGTCAGCCACTTAGGAGATTTCCTCTGCTGAAGAAAGCCCGTTCCCTCAAAGTCCGCTCCCAAGTTGGCCCACATACAATAACTGATCAATGCAAAGTGGGCGAGTTGGGAGGGTGGAGGCGGGGGTAGGGGAGGCGTTTGATAAGGGTCCAGCCTCTTGCATCAACTCTGACAATCCTTTTTTTTTTTCCAATTCTGCTCCTTCTGTAATAAATAGGAAATTACTTTTTAAATCTCTCCTCGTTCATTGGTTTACTATCTACTTATATTTTCCAGTCGTTTTTCTTCATTCTTATTATTTTTTCATGTTTTCTACCTTTTTTTTTTTTTTTTTTTTTTTTTAGACATAGTTTTGCTCTTGTTGCCCAGGCTGGAGTGCAGTGGCTCAATCTCGGCTCACTGCAACCTCTCCACCTCCCAGATTCAAGCAATTCTTCTGCCTCAGCCTCCTGAGTAGCTGGGATTACAAGCATGTGCCACCACGCCTGGCTAATTTTTATATTTTTAGTAGAGATGGGGTTTCATCCTGTTGGTCAGGCTGGTCTCAAACTCCTGACCTCAGGTGATCCGCCCACCTTGGCCTCCCAAAGTGCTGGGATTACAGGCATGAGCCACCATGCCCAGCCAACTGACAATTCCAAAGGGTCATTCTAGCTCCAGAGCTCATGGGTTGCTGGCGAATACTGTCATTGGGCCTGAATCAGCTCAACTTCTTCTTGTGCCCATTCCTGCTTCTTTCCCCTCCTGTAAGTAGTGATCCCACTGGCACTACTTAAACATCCTGCAGGCTAAAAAAATATCATAGGCCAGGCACAGAGGCTCACGCCTGTAATCCCAACACGTTAGGAAGGCAAGGTAGGAGGATCGCTTGAGCTCAGGATTTCAAGACCAGCTAGGCGAGATAGACCTCGTTTCTAAATATATATATATATACACACATTTACATATATGTGTGTATCCTGCCTCAGCCTCCTGAGTGTCAGGGGCTACAAGCGTGCACCACCACACCAGGCTAATTTCTGTGTTTTTCTTTTTTTTTAACGTCCTGCCATAAAGTCTCTAGCATGCCAGGCTAATTTTTAAAATATTTTTAGTAGAGACAGGGTTTCACCATGTTGGCCAGGCTGGTCTCGAACTCCTGGCCTCAAGTGATCTGCCCACCTTGGCCTCCCAAAGTGCTAGGATTACAGGCGTGAGCCACCGTGCCCGGCCTACAAAAATATTGTTTTTAATTAGCCAGGCATGGTGTTACACACCTGCATTCCCAGCTACTTGGGTGGCTGAGGGGAAAGGATCGCTTGAGCCCTGGAAAGTCAAGGCCACAGTGAGCTATGATCATGCTACTGCACTCCAGCTGGGCAACAGAATGAGACCCTGTCTCAAAACAAAATGACAAAATTATTTTAAAAAATTATAACATTGTTTCAAGAGCGTTTGTTATGTATTTGGCTGGGACCATGCTAACCGTCCCTCATATTTATTACATTTACTCCTAACAGCATTGATTGGTTGTGAAAACCAGTCATTGGTTGTGAAATTGGTATTCCTATTTCACATATGGCAGAATTGTGATTTAAACCTAGATCTGCTACTCCTCATCTCTATCAACACACACACACCTTACCCTCACTTTAGAGGTACACTCTACCTTCCCTCATTAAAACCAGCTCTAAAGAGGGGATCTGGTAACAGGCTAGACAGGCATTCAGGGGATCATGTGAACCCCTGGTTCTTCTTGTGGGTGGAATAATGGAGATAGTGTAAAGAGTTAAGGTCTTTTTCAGCAAAGATCTGAAACGCCCCCCCCTCCCCCGGTGTTCAAACCAAACGGTTATAATCCCAGCTTTACTCTCAACTCACTGGGTTACTTTAGGCACGTGAGTACCCTCGCTGAGAGTCAGTTTTACTGTCCATAAGATGAGGAAGTATGCCTCGGTGGTCTGTGCAGTGTCACTGAGGAAAGATGGTCCAGTGCCCCCATGCCACATAGCATTCAGGGCCGTGCCCCCAGCGCAGGTGCCAGGGCCTAGGATACGCCGGAATCTGCGCGGTGCTCAAGCAGCTTTCCTGTGCAGAGTGGCCATCGTGGTGGGTGCCCCGCGGTCCCTGGGCCCTAGCCAGGAGGAGACGGGCGGCGTGTTCCTGTGCCCGTGGAGGGCCGAGGGCGGCCAGTGCTCCTCGCTGCTCTTTGACCTCCGTGAGTCCCAGGCATGGAGGGCAAGGGAGGGGCCAGAGCGACGTGGACTGCCGGGCTTCAGAGCACCACCCCTTCTTGTGCCCCCCAGGTGATGAGACCCGATATGTAGGCTCCCAGACTTTACAAACCTTCAAGGCCCGCCAAGGACTGGGGGCGTCAGTCGTCAGCTGGAGCGACACCATTGTGGTGGGCCCCGCGGTACAGGGCACAGGGAATGGTCAGGGGCAGAGACGCGTGGGGCCGGGATGAGCCCAAGTCTCGCGCCCGTCCCCACTCTTCTGTGGCCTTTCTCCAGGCCTGCGCCCCCTGGCAGCACTGGAACGTCCTAGAAAAGACCGAAGAGGCTGAGAAGACGCCCGTAGGCGGCTGCTTTCTGGCTCAGCCGCAGAGCGGCCGCCGAGCCGAGTACTCCCCATGTCGCGGAAACACCCTGAGCCGCGTTTACTTGGAAAATGATTTTAGTAAGCGCCTGCCACGCCTGGCCCCGGCCACTTGCGACGCCTTAGCCCCGCCCTCCATCGGATCCCGTCCCCGGCGCCGCAGCCCGGGCTTTGGATCTGGCCTCGCCCAGGGACCCCGCCGGCTCCCCCCTCACCCCGGCCTCCTCCGGACTCGCGCGCCTCCCTCCACCCCTGCGCTGACTGACCCTCCTCCTTGCTTCCCGCAGGCTGGGACAGGCGTTACTGTGAAGCGGGCTTCAGCTCCGTGGTCACTCAGGCAAGTAGGGAGCAAAAGTGGAGTGGGGGCAGCCCCCAAAACAGGGCCATCTCTCACCGTCAGGGCTTCCCTTCCAGGCCGGGGAGCTGGTGCTTGGAGCTCCTGGCGGCTATTATTTCTTAGGTACGTGTCCATCCGTACGCCTCCCTCCCTTCTCGCGGCCCGGGGAGACCCCCCGGTGTCTGGGCCCCACACCCCCTGTCCCTCCCGCACCAGGTCTCCTGGCCCAGGCTCCAATTGCGAATATTTTCTCGAGTTACCGCCCGGGCACCCTTTTGTGGCACGTGTCCTCCCAGAGCTTCTCCTTCGACTCCAGCAACCCAGAGTACTTCGACGGCTACTGGGGTAACACCCTCCTTCCAGACTTCCAGCACCCCAAGGGCCACCGCCCACCGCAGAAAGTCAGGTCCTGCTCCCTGCGGGAGCCTCCGTGCCCACCCCGGCTGGCCCGCCCACCACCTAGGTCGCTTCCCCGCAGACCGCCCACCTCCCCTGCGCCCACTGCCCCCTTCCGCCGCGGACTGCGCCGGGCTTGGTTCGCTCGCTGGCCTCCGTTTTCCCATCTGTACGATGCAGAGTTGGAGCTGAGTGGCCTTAACCTCCTCCTTCCTTGCCTTCCGCCCCCTCCCTGCTTCCTCCCCGGGAAAGACTAATTTGCGCCGTGTCCTCAGGGTACTCGGTGGCCGTGGGCGACTTCGACGGGGATCTCAACACTACAGGCAAGAAATCCACGTAGTCAGGGCGGGGGCTAGGGAGCCCAGCCCGGGGAGGAGCGCCTCCCTGAAATCTCCCCTGGGTAGGGAAATCTTCCTGCATACAAATCTTCCGTGGGTGCAGAACGGGGAGCGGGAAGTGTGTGGGTTCTAAGGCTCTCATTCCCTGAGCCTGGCTCTTCCTCTCCCCAGAGTATGTCGTCGGTGCCCCCACTAGGAGCTGGACCCTGGGAGCCGTGAGTGCCCACACACTGGGCATCCCGAAGCCCCTTATCCCAGTCCTCTGACCGCCCCTCCGCTAAAACCGCCCTTTGTCACCTGGAGCGGGAGGCTGTTTTGGGAACAAGAATGATGCTCTCGCCTGCGCTGTCCCTGCAGGTGGAAATTTTGGACTCCTACTACCAGAGGCTGCACCGGCTGCACGGAGAGCAGGTGGGGGCCGGGTCCCAGTGGGAGTGGCTGGGTGGAGGGGAACTGAGACTTCAGACTATTTCACAGGAGGTGAGAGCCCATTTCTTAGAGAGGATGCTGGTCCAGAGGCGTGAATGATGGTGCTCCTCATCTTGCAGATGGCTTCGTATTTTGGGCACTCAGTGGCTGTCACTGACGTCAACGGGGATGGGTGAGGAGGGACACGCCCCACTCCTACCCAGTTAGGTCGTCAGTTCCCAGAGCTGACCTTTCCTAGCCCCTACCCTCACATGCCCACTGGGGGAACAGGAGAGCAAGGGTGGGGGAGATTTGGCCCCAGCCCCAACATGGCCCTGGTCCAGTCCCATGTAACCATACATTTGGCCCACAGGAGGCATGACCTGCTGGTGGGCGCTCCTCTGTACATGGAGAGCCGGGCAGACCGAAAACTGGCCGAAGTGGGGCGTGTGTATTTGTTCCTGCAGCCCCGAGGCTCCCACGCGCTGGGTGCCCCCAGCCTCCTGCTGACTGGCACACAGCTCTATGGGCGATTCGGCTCTGCCATTGCACCCCTGGGCGACCTCGACCGGGATGGCTACAATGGTGAGGGAAGAGAGGAAGTATACTTGCTGCAGAGGGGTTAATAGCCACACAAAAAGCATGGAGTTGGCCTAGGGCAGCAAGAATCTGGATGGGCTTTCAGCATATAAGTACGTATGTGGCTTAGACACATGGCCTGCTGAGGGAGAGCATGTGGGAGAGCTGAAGGAGACTAATTAGGATGTGTTTGCCTTAATCCAGGCAAGAGACGACAACCACCTGGATGTGGATTTATTTTGGTGGTGGAGTTAGAGATGAGAGTGACTTCACAGATATTTAGAATTTGTATTCTTAGGGCGGAGGGAGAGGTTGGAGTTGGGTGCATGTGTTGCCTTCCACTGTCTGGAACTCAGGCCGTGCAGCCAGTGTTGAGGAGAGGTGGGGATCAGCAGTTCAGCTCTGGACTTGTTGAGTTTGAAGGGCTTGGGTGCTTTAGGCGGAAATATCCAAAGAACAGTTGGGAGTGGCCTCCCCCACTTCCACAAGAGAGATGTGAATGGGAGACAGGGGTTTGGAGAGGGTGGATGAGGTCCTGGGGAGCCTGTGAAATGAGAAGAGGCCCAGGATAGAGCCCGGAGAGCAAAAGCATTTAGGTGACTCCTACAGGAGGTGAGCCCGAGGAGATGGAGGAGCATTCGAAGAGGGAGGAGGGAACCCGGGGGGTCTGATATCCCGGGACTCAAGAAAGAGCTGCGTTAAAGAGCATGCGCAGGAGGAAGTGAGTGCCTTGGCTCCTGCAGCTGCTGCAAGGTACAATTAGATGGGGCTGGAGAAGAGTCCATGGGCTTTAGCAAGGGGGTGCTGGGCAAGGTGAGTCACACCTGTAATTCCAGCTACTCAGGAAATTTAAGGAGGAGAATCGCTTGAACCTGGGAAGTGGAGGTTGCACTGAGCCAAGATCACGCCACTACTGCACTCCAGCCTCGGCAACAGAGCAACAGAGCAAGACTCTGTCTTTAAAAAAAAAAAAAAAAAAAAAAAACTAAGAAAGGGAAAAAAAGGGGGGGGTATTGGTGACAGTGACATAAACTGATTCCGGCCAAGGTATGGTCAGAAGCCAGAATGCAACCGATTAAGGTATGAATGGAAGTGAAAACTTGGAGGCAGCTAATGTAGACAGCTCTTTCAACAGGTTTGTGGCAAAGAGGAATTTGAGGAATAGAAAGAAAAAAAAGAACATGTCTGACTATGAGAGGAAAAAAAGAAAAGGTGATCACAGAAAAGGGATGCAGGTCAAAGGAAGATTATTTCAATGTGGAAGAAGGTGGAGTAGGTTGAATGTGGAGGAAAATGATGCTGTGGGGAAATAGAGGGTTGAGCTGGCGGAGGGGCCCTGTGATGCCTTGGGGGTGGGAGGGTGACTGGCCTGGTGTCAGAGGTAAGGAGGGAAACCTCTTCCAGGGTCAAATGGGGAAAGGGGAAAGAAAGTCGGTGTGGGATTATAGCATAACAGTGGGCTGCCTCTCTTCCTGAAGTAAGATGATGTCACCTGCTGAAGGGAGTGGGCGGCTGGGATTTGACGGAATGGAGTAGGTTAGAAATAGATGCTAGATGGCCAGGCACGGTGGCTCATGCCTGGAATCCCAGCACTTTGGGAGGCCCAGGCAGGAGGATCGCTTGAGCCTAGGAGTTTGAGACCAGCCTGGGCAACATAAGGAGATCTTGTCTCTACAAAAAATGTTTTAAATTAGCTAGGCATGGTGGCTGTAGTCCCAACTGCTTGGGAGGCTGAGGTGGGAGGATTGCTTTAGTCCAGAAGGTTGAGGCTGCAGTAAGCCATGGTCGAACCACTGCACTCCAGCCTGAATGATAGTGCAAGACCCTATCTTAAAAATAAAAAATTTTTACTTGGTATATTCTCAGGAGTTATGGGTAAAAAATAAATAAATGAAAATAAAAAATTTTGAAAATGGGGCCTGGGGCAGTGGCTCACACCTGTAATCTCAGCACTTTGGGAGGCCAAGGTGGGCAGATCACTTGTGGTCAGGAGTTCGAGACCAGCCTGGCCAACGTGGTAAAACCCCGCCTCTACTAAAAATAACAAAAATTAGCTGCATGTGGTGGTTCGCGCCTGTAATCCCAGCTACTGGAGAGGCTGAGGCATAAGAATCACTTGAACGGGGGAGGCAAAAGTTGTAGTGAGCCAAGATCGCACCACTGCACTCCAGCCTGGGCTACAGAGCGAGACTCAATCTAAAAAAAAAAAAAAAAAAATGTAGAAAAGGGCATAATGATGCTTAATTTTCAGGATTAAATGAAATGTTGTCAATACACTTCCCTCAATAGACAGTGAGAGTTGTGGCTGTTTTTATAACAATCCTACTTGGCAGGTCTCTCTTCCACCTGATTGTCACCTCCTGGAGGGCAGGGCAGTGTCTTCTTCACCCAGACTTTGCACCCCTTTCCTGGTCTCCTGGGTTGTGCTCGGAAAAGCTCAGGAAAGTTTTACAGTCATCTAGGGAGACCAAATAACAAGCAGCTGCTCCCTTTCCGTTACTCCTTCCAGACGTTGCAGTGGCTGCCCCCTACGGGGGTCCCAGTGGCCGTGGCCAAGTGCTGGTGTTCCTGGGTCAGAGTGAGGGGCTGAGCTCACGTCCCTCCCAGGTCCTGGACAGCCCCTTCCCCGCAGGCTCTGCCTTTGGCTTCTCCCTTCGAGGTGCCGTAGACATCGATGACAATGGATACCCAGGTACCCTGGACTGCCTCCAGCTAGAAATGCCCAAGAAAGGCCCTTGGACATTCGCTGGAAGTGTTAAGAGACACGGCCAGGGGCTCATGCCTGGCCTGGTGTCCCACTACTGGCTGCCAGAAGGGCCAGGTCAAAGCGCCAGTGGGGGAGGTTGTGTGGGGAACCCCTGGGAAGATGAGATGAGGATCCCACGCCTTCTCTAATGGCCAATTGTGACCCCTTCCCTGATGTCTGTAGACCTGATCGTGGGAGCTTACGGGGCCAGCCAGGTGGCTGTGTACAGGTGAGCGCTGGCTCCAGGGGCGGGATGGGGAAGGCCAGGAGGAGCCACAGTGCCAAGACTACCCCACCACCCCATCCCATCAGAGCCCAGCCAGTGGTGAAGGCCTCTGTCCAGCTACTGGTGCAAGATTCACTGAATCCTGCTGTGAAGAGCTGTGTCCTACCCCAGACCAAGATACCCGTGAGCTGGTGAGGAGGTGGAGGGCGTGGGCCTTGACGGATCTGGGACCTCAGAAAGGCCCCAGCCCCTGAGCCCCACTTACGTCTTTGCAGCTTCAACATCCAGATGTGTGTTGGAGCCACCGGACACAACATTCCTCAGAAGCTGTGTGAGTGGCATGGAGGGGGAGGAGGGGGGCTTGGACTCCCCCAGAGGCTGGCCAGGGAGGTCCTGACTCTTCCATTTGCCCTGTCAGACCTAAATGCTGAGCTGCAGCTGGACCGGCAGAAGCCCCGCCAGGGCCGGCGGGTGCTACTGCTGGAGTCTCAACAGGCGGGCACCACCCTGAACCTGGACCTGAGTGGAAGGCACACCCCCATCTGCCAAACCACCATGGCCTTCCTTCGAGTATGCCCAGGCAGGGATTGGCAGGGCTGGGGGTGTAGAGCTCGCCTGCTGGACTTGTTCATCCAGACCTGGGGCATTGAGCTGGGTGCTGTGAGTCCCGGGGTGGTCAGGACACCGCGCCTACTGGCCAGGAGAAGGTGGGATGTGCATGGCAGCAAGATGGCCTGACTCTTGCTCCCATCCTAGGATGAGGCAGACTTCCGGGACAAGCTGAGCCCCATCGTGCTCAGCCTCAACGTGTCCCTGCCACCCAAGGAGGCTGGAATAGCCCCTGCTGTCATGCTGCATGGAGACACTCACGTGCAGGAGCAGGTAGGGACAGGGACAGGCGGGGACACGCAAGGGAGGTGCAGGACCCCTGACAGCAAGTCTGGATTAGGGTTAGTGCCGTGTAGTACTGTGAACCCCAAAACCTCAATGTCATTCCAAATCCTAACAAAAACCTCAAAATCCGGCCAGTCACGGTGGCTCATGCCTGTAATCCCAGCACTTAAGGAGGCCAAGGAAGGCAGATCACCTGAGGTCAGAAGTTCAATACTAGCCTGGCCAACATGGTGAAACCCCATCTCTACTAAAAATACAAAAAAAAAAAAAATTAGCCAGGTGTGGTGACGCATGCCTGTAATTCCAGCTACTTGGGAGGCTGAGGCAGGAGAATCACTTGAACCCGGGAGGTTTGCAGTGAGCCGAGATTGCGCCACTGCATTCCAGCCTAGGTGTCAGAGTGAGACTGTCTCAAAAAAAAAAAAACCTCAAAATCCCAGTATCTCCTAAGCTCTGATGTAAATTGATAAACGCCAACATTATCCCAAACCTCCAAATAAACCCCAGAGCCCTGATACCATCTCCAAACTCCTTTTGAGCCTCAGATCTTCTTACTCCCTAAGCCCCTATGTGAACCCCCAAGCCCACTCTTTTCCTAACCCTGGTGTAATCCCCAAACCTCACATGTCCCCAGCTTACCCATACACTCCAATGTGCCCCTCTAGACGAGAATCATCCTGGACTGCGGGGAAGATGACGTGTGCGTGCCCCAGCTTCAGCTCACTGCCAATGTGTGAGGAGGCCTCCCACTCTGCCCGACACTGGCCCTTTCTGCCTGTCATATCCGCTCCCCACCTGAGTCGCCCTCTCCTCCCAGGCCCTGGGCCTGGACCCAGGGTCCCTGGCTTCATTCCTCTTTCCCCACAGGACCGGCTCCCCGCTCCTAGTTGGAGCAGATAATGTCCTGGAGCTGCAGATGGACACAGCCAACAAGGGCGAGGGGGCCTACGAAGCAGAGCTCGCTGTGCACCTGCCCCAGGGGGCCCACTACATGCGGGCCCTCAGCAACATCGAGGTGAGGCCCCCACCCTGGAGCAGTACCCGGGACCTGGGTGGTGCTGCAGCCTTGGCTCTCTCATCTCCCTCCCTGAGAGTCCCTCTTCTCTCCTGCTTTGCTGTCAAAGATGTAATATATTATTATTTTTTTAATTTGGAAGAGGAATCCTTGCTAATGGCACAGAATTCCAGAACACTACTATAAAAACCAGAGAAACAAAAAAGGCTTAGGAACCAAATGTTAACAGGAACCTCTGTTCACATATGGTGGATTTCCTTCCAGTGTTTTTCTCAATATTGACTGGCACTCACATAAGTATATATTTATTTTTTATGTTTGTTAATGTAGTTTATAATAATGGGGTCATACTCTAATGTTTTGTGTTTTTTATTTCCAAAATGAAAATTCATGAAAAGTAATAGTGCTACAGCAATGCACACACTAGCATGTGACAGTCCCTTGAGATCTCACCCCAAGAAACCTGCCTCCCTACCTTGACACACAAATCTCTCCAGACCTTCCAAGGGAGCTTAAATATATATGTGATGCTCAGTAACCAACTTCTTTCTTGGGACTGCCTTCCTGAAGGGCTTTGAGAGACTCATCTGTAATCAGAAGAAGGAGAATGAGACCAGCGTGGTGCTGTGTGAGCTGGGCAACCCCATGAAGAAGAACGCTCAGGTGAGGCTGCTGGGTCATGATGCCAAGTCTCCACTGGGGACTCGTGAACAACCAGATTTTAGGGGTGAGGTTTTAGAGCCACATGGTTCTGGGCCAGAATCTTGGTCCCTACACTCCCTTGCCACATGTCCTTGGGTGGGTGACTTTCCCTCTCTGAGCCCCTTTACCCAGTGGGCTTCCAAGTAAAATAGAAATAATAATGGTGACCTGCTGGATGCGGTGGCTCATTCCTGTAATCCCAGCACTTTGGGAGGCCGAGGTGGGCGGATCACCTGAGGTCGGGAGTTCGAGACCAGCCTGGCCAACATGGTGAAACCCCGTCTCTACTAAAAATACAAAAATACTAAAAATACTAAAAATACAAAAATTAACTGGGTGTGGTGGGAGGTGCCTGTAATTCCAGCTACTTGGGAGGCTGAGGCAAGAGAATCGCTTGAACCTGGGAGGTGGAGGTTGCAGTGAGCCAAGATCACACCACTGCACTCCAGCCTGGGCAACAGTGTGAGACTCCATCTTGAAAAAAAAAAAGAAAAAAAATACTAATGGTGATGTTGGAGGGTGAGGACTGGAGTCCATGTTCAGGGCAGGGCTGCCTGAAGGGGGCATTTGGGCAGTGATCTTGGCCCTCCTTGTCTCCCAGATAGGAATTGCAATGTTGGTGAGCGTGGGGAATCTGGAAGAGACTGGAGAGTCTGTGTCCTTTCAGCTGCAGATCCGGAGGTACTGACCCGGCGAGCACACCTACCCACCGCCCTTCCCCTGTCTGACTCCCATGCAGAGCCCCTCAGGTCCCTTCCATACAGAAGGGTCTTTCGAGGATGGGCGCGGTGACTCACATCTGTAATCCCAGCACTTTGAGAGGCCGAGGCAGGCAGATCACTGGAGATCAGGAGTTGGAGACCAGCCTGGCCAACATGGTGGAACCCCATCTCTACTAAAAATACAAAAATTAGCTGGGCGTGGTAGTGTGTGCCTGCAATCCCAGCTACTCAGGAGACTGAGGAAGGAGAATCACTTGAACCGAACCCAGGAGGTGGAGGTTGCCGTCAGCCAAGACTGGGCTACTTCACTCCAGCCTGGGTGACAGAGTGAGACTCCATCTCAAAAAAAAGGTCTTTCGAGAAAGCCTGGTTCCCTTTCTTCCTCAGAGACTGTGTCTGAGTCTTAGAGCCCTACAGGAAGTTCTTTGTCAAGTCTCACTTCAGTGTGGCATGCTGTTTGTATAATTAGTTTTCTCTGAACTCTAAAATTCTGGCCCCATCCCCAGAGAGTCACTGGGCTGGTGTCCGTGGCCCGATTTCCCCTCATCCCCTCCCCTCTAGCAAGAACAGCCAGAATCCAAACAGCAAAATGGTGCTGCTGGAGGTGCCAGTCCGCGCAGAGGCCCAAGTGGAGCTTCGAGGGTGAGAGGCCAGGGGTGGAGAAGGGAGGTGGCAGACAGGGCTCTAAACTCCAGGGGGCGCTGGGGACCCCCACAGGCCAGTCAGGCCATCACATTCTCTCTGGGGGTCTTGGGCACCTGTAGGAACTCCTTTCCAGCCTCCCTGTTGGTGGCGGCAGAAGGTGACAGGGAGCAGAACAGCTTGGTCACCTGGGGACCCAAAGTGGAGCACACCTATGAGGTAAGGAAGCGCCTCGCGTCCCGGGCTGGGCTGCGTGGGTCCTCAGAGCCACGGGTGAGGCACCCAGCTCCCGCACCCTGTCATCACCGCCCTCCAGCTCCACAACAATGGCCCTGGGACTGTGAATGGCCTTCACCTCCGCATCCACCTCCCCGGGCAGTCCCAGCCCTCCGACCTGCTCTACATCCTGGATATACAGCCCCAGGGGGGCCTTCAGTGCTCCCCACAGCCTCCCATCAACCCCCTCCAGGTGAGAGCTGGGTGGAAGAAAGAGCTGTGAAGGGGGGCCCAGACTAGCCACCAGGCACCTCTGTGGGCTGGGGTCCAGGGGAGACCTGGGCCTGACGGCTCCTTTGCCCCACCAGGTGGACTGGGGGCTGCCCACCGCCAGCCCCTCCCCCATCCACCCGGCCCATCACAAGCGGGATCGCAGACAGATCGTCCTGCCAGAGCCCGGGCAGCCCTCGAGGCTTCAGGATCCTGTTCTCGTGGTGAGCAGGCTCTCTGGTCTCCAGCGGGGCCTCCCCGGGGCCAAGGGGCAGAGGGGATGGGAGGAGGGCGAGGGGTCCGGGTGTGTTGTGAGCCTCTGTGGGTCACGCTTGGTCCCAGGGAGCACTTCAAGTGAAAGTGGAGGAGCATGCCGGCTTGTGTCTAGGGGAAGCTGGGAGACACCAGCACTTTTTTTAAGCTTTACAGTATGTTAAGGAAAATAAAAACAGTGCAAGGTCTTCACAGATCTGGGCATTGCGCTAGGGGGGATGACCCCTCCCTGCATCTCTGGGACTACCTGAGCAAGCCCGTGGAGAGGTGGCTTGCAAAGCTTGGATCCAAGGCACTTCCTCATGGGAAGGCCACCGCTTCCTGAGCCCCCAGCCCCCTCTGCTTTGGGTCCAGGGGGTAAAGGGGTGAAGGGGTGATGGGATGGTGGGGTGATGGGCCAGGACGAGCTGGGGACTGACGGCGCCTCTCCTCAGAGCTGCGACTCAGCGCCCTGTACTGTGGTGGAGTGTGACCTGCAGGAGATGGCGCGCGGGCAGCGGGCCATGGTCACCGTGCTGGCTTTCCTGTGGCTCCCCAGCCTCCGCCAGGTGTGGCGTGCGTGGGGGGCGGGGCCGGGCCTTCTGGGCAGGGACCACTTTGCTCTGGGGAGGGGTTGGGGGCTTGGTGTGGGAGGGCAGGAGAAGAGCGAAGGTTTACTTTGGGGGATTTTTACTTTGGGGGATTGCAGCGGGATTAGGCCAGAGGCAGGGCTTCCCCGCCTGGAGTGTGGGGCCTGGACTCCTGCAAGCAATAGGCCTCGTGTGGGTGTAAACGGCTTTCAATCCCAACCCGTCCAGAGGCCACTGGATCAGTTTGTGCTGCAGTCGCACGCATGGTTCAACGTGTCCTCCCTCCCCTACGCTGTGCCCCCGCTCAACCTGCCACGAGGGGAAGCTCAGGTGAGTGTGGGGGAATGCAGCAGAGACCAGACCTGCAGGACCCATTGTCCCCTAGTCAGTGCCCAGCCAGGAGGATCTGAGGGGTGGTCGGTTGTGGCTGGAGGTCACCAGCCCGAGGTTTGAGTCTTCATGAAGGGCAGGTGTCAAGGTGACTGAGGAGACATGTGGGTTTGCCCCCAGGTGCAGACTCAGCTGCTCCGGGCCTTGGAGGAGAAGGCCGTTCCGATCTGGTGGGTGCTGGTGGGCGTACTGGGTGGTCTGCTGCTGCTCACCCTCCTGGTCCTGGCCATGTGGAAGGTGAGGTGTGAAGGATGTTGGAGTCCCCAGTGGGGCACAGGGAATTAAGGAGAGAGGGTGGGCCACCCAAGTGGGCGATCAGGGACCAGGGATCTATGTTTCGGCTGGGTGCGGTGGCCCACACCTGTAATCCCAGCACTTTGGGAGGCTGAGGTGGGCGGATCACCTGAGGTCAGGAATTCGAGACCAGCCTGGCCAACATGGCGAAACCCTGTCTCTACTAAAAATACCAAAATTAGCCAAGCATGGTGATAAATGCCTGTAATCTTAGTTACTTGGGAGGCTGAGGCAGTAGAATCACATGAACCTGAGAGGCGGAGGTTGTGGTAAGCCAAGATCACTCAACTGCACTCCAGCCTAGGCGACAGAGCAAGCCTCCATCTCAACAACAACAACAACAAAAGACCAAAAAAGATAAAATAAACAAAAATGTCATTCTCCTGGGAACTCTTACAGGCACATACCCCTGGAAAGGATAGCACCTGAAATTCTGAAGCCTTTAGACACCCCCACCACCAAGAAGAGTCAGAGAGTTTAGAGGGTATAGAGGGTGTAAGTCCTGCCTTCAGGAAAATCTGGCTGCTCCCGAGGACAAGACACACGTCCTCCTAGCCCCGTCCTTCCCCTTGAGTGAGGCAAGAGGCCCAAGGACTGGGCTAGACCCTACTCCTCCCTTCCTATGTGGCTCTGGAGGGTCGCTTGCTCCTCTGCACCTGGAGACGTGCTCAAGCCCTGGGGAGACATAGTGCTTTTAGGGGAATCACACACTGGACCCACAGTAATCAAATCCATATAATCATAGGATTGAGCCATGGAGACACAAACTTCAGTAAAAGAAAAATTCCAAGTGGGGGCCAGGCACGGTGGAGCACTTGAGGCCAGGAGTTTGGGACCAGCCTGGGCAACATAGCGAGACCCCATCTCTTTTCTTCTTTTTTTTTTAAAGATGGGGTTTCACCATATTGGTCAGGCTGGTCTCAAACTCCTGACCTCAGGTGATCCACCCGCCTCAGCCTCTCAAAGTGCTGGGATTATAGGCATGAGTCACTGAGCCCAGCTAAGACCCCATCTCTACAAAAAAAATTTTAATTAGGTGTGGTAGTCCACACCTCACACCTGTAGTCCCAGCACTTGGGAGGCTAAGGGGTGAGAGGATTGCCTGGGCAACAGAGCAAGACCCTGTCTCTAAAAATAAAATAAAAAATAAAACTTCAGAGGCCGGGCATAGTTGTTCATGCCTGTAATCCCAGCACTTTGGGAGACCAAGGCAGGCAGATCACCTGAGGTCGAGTTTTGAGATCAGCCTGGCCAACATGGCGAAACGTCATGAAACTCTGTCTCTACTAAAAATTAGCCGGGCGTGGTGGCACAGGCCTGTAAACCCTCAGGAGGCTGAGGCATGAGAATTGTTTGAACCCAGGAGGTGGAGGCTGCATTGAGCCGAGATTGAACCACTGCACTCCAGCGTGGGTGACAGAGCAAGACTCCTCCGTCTAAATAAAAAGAGAGAAAAAGAAAAAACTCAGGGGGGAAAAAAACTGAACAATTTGTTCCATGCATTATCTCTAAATGTCAAAAGGCATCCATTTGTGAGTACAGTGGGGTTCGTGTTCTGCGCTGGTCCAGAGAGGTCCTCGTGGCTAGCATACTTCCTCACACGTGCTCTGGGGCCTACAGATCATCTCTATACCCTGACATTGGCCCTGTGCACCCCCAGGTCGGCTTCTTCAAGCGGAAACGGCCACCCCTGGAAGAAGATGATGAAGAGGAGGAGTGATGGTGCAGCCCGCCCTCTGTTCTAGCAGGAAGGCTGGGCGTGCGACCGGCACCCCTGCTTCTCGTACGAGTCGCCTCCAAGCTTTGGGTTGGAGCTGTTCCAGAGGGCCTCTTGGTGTCATTCCCCTCCCAACAAAGCTGGGCCACCCTCTCCTGCTGCCTAATAAAGAGACTGAGCCCCGATGCCAATGCCAATGCCGATATAATGCCGAATGGGCTGCTTCCTTTTGGGGCCAGAGGAGAGGGGACCAAAGGAATGTTTGGGACAGGGACCTAGGGCTGATGGAAGTGTGAGCAGAGAGGGTCTCTGCTACGGAAAAGTTTGCAAATCTCTCTTTGGGGAGTGTCGGGGAATACGGAGTTGGGGTGGCAGGTGTAAGGGAAAACAGGGAGAAAGGGTGGCAGAACCTCAAGGAAGATGGGAGGGGGATGAACATGTCTAAGGCAGGGGTGAGATGGGGGTGGGAGCATCAGAGAAGGCAGGCTGTGTCCCTGGTGGGCAGCTTGATTGATTGATTGATTATTTATATTTTTTGAGACAGAGTCTCGCTCTGTCACCCAGGCTGCAGTGCAGTGGCTTGATCTTGGCTCACTACAACCTCTGCCACCCAGGTTCAAGACATTCTCCTACCTCAGCCTCCCCAGTAGCTGGGATTACAGGTGCCCACCACCATGCCCAACTAATTTTTGGATTTTTAGTAGAGACGGGGTTTGACCACGTTGGCCAGGCTGGTCTCAAACTCCTAACCTCAGGTGATCCGCCTGCCTCAGCCTCCCAAAGTGCTGGGATTACACCCACCATGCCCTGTCTTATTTATTTATTTTTGAGACAGAGTCTTACTCTTGCCCAGGCTGGAGTGCTGTGGTGCAATATTGGCTCACTGCAACCTCCACCTCGCAGGTTCAAGCAATTCTCCTGCCATAGCCTCCCGAGTAGCTGCGATTACAGGCACACCACCACACCGAGCTAATTTTTGTATTTTTAGTAGAGATGGGGTTTCACCATGTTGGCCAGGCTGGTCTTGAACTCCTGGCCTCAGGTGATCCACCCACCTCAGCCTCCCAAAGTGCTGGAATTATAGGTGTGAGCCACCCCGCCCAGCCAGGGCAGCTTTAAATATTATATTTGTTACAGTTTCAGAGGGGTAAACTTCACAATGACCTGAGGCTTGGAAAAATAACACGTTCTCCCTGCCTTCCTATTTAAAAAAAACCCTTTAAATCTGTTTGGAGTGAGAAGGGGCAGAGGGAGGCTGGCTCAGCTGTTGCCTGAGCAAGGCAGTGTCATGCCAGGAAGGAGAAAGCATACCTCCTTGCTGCTATCCCTTCCTCCCCACCAAGAAGGGCCTTTAGGCAGGAAAGAGGATGAGGATGGAAAACAGCTCTCAGCTGCAGTGAGTGGGTGGAGCTGAGCGGTGGAGATGGGGAGGTCTCCCTGGAGTCCTACAGGGTTTGTTCATTCCCAGGTTCAATAAATATTTTTTGACCAGGCATGGTGGTTCATGCCTGTAATCCTAGCACTTTGGGAGGCTGAGGCAGGAGGATCGTTTGAGCCCAGGAGTTTTTGGCTGCAGTGAGCTATGATCGTGCCATTGCACTCCAGCCTGAGCAACAGAGAAAGACCCTGTCTCTAAAAAATAAAAATTGGCTGGGCACAATAGCTCACACCTGTAATCCCAGCACTTTGGGAGGCCAAGGTGGGCGGATCACCTGAGGTCAGGAATTTGAGACTAGCCTGGCCAACATAGTGAAATCCCCTCTCTACAAAAATACAAAAAATTAGCTGGATGGGGTAGCAGGTGCCTATCATCCCAGCTACTCAGGAGGCTGAGGTGGGAGGATAACTTGAGCCCAGAAGATTGAGGCTGCAGTGAGCTATGATCGTGCCATTGCACTCCAGCCTGGTTGACAGAGCAAGACACTGTCTCAAAAAAGAAAAACAAAACGAAACAAAAAGAATCTGAGCTAGGGGGA